>JAULBY010039976.1:2497-13653 GCA_032358315.1 Ophiocytium majus
GGGGGGGGGGGGGGGGGGGGGGGGGGGGGGTAGAGGGCGTGGTTGCCAGCGAGCTGCGGCAAAGGGTGCGGCCGCATGCTACCGGCCGCTCTAAGATGTGGGTGACAGCCTGCTGATAGGGTTTGAAAAGACCGCAAGCAGGGGACAGGCGTGCGCGTGAAGCGGTGTGCATGCGACACTGCGTGTTGTGATTTGGGGCGTGCTCGTCACAGCCCCCAACACCACGCCCTGCCGTCTATGTGTACTGCAAGTAGTGTGTGGTGCATACATGTGTACCAGCCACTACCGCTGTGTGGCAAGCACAAAGTATACTAGAACTACACGAAGCGTGTAGGAGTGCGTGCCTGCTCACGCGGCTGGCATGCCTGACACTCACCGTCTCCAGCGCCGCCACCCGCTCCTCCAGCCTCGACAGCGTGTGCGCCATCTGCGCACAGGTAGCCGGCAGCATGTGGCAGCCACAGCGGTGCAGGCGGGTGTTGAGCCTGCCGCGCCCGCGCCACGTCAAGTTGAGAATAGAAAAAATCATGAAAAATATCATGACAACTTGCAGTTATTTTTGTACGTAGGGGTATCGCAAAGTGCAATGTGTGATGGGCTCAATGCGGTCCGCCAGCCTCGACAGCGCGTGCGCCAGCGTGCAGCTAGCAGCTGCGCGCGGCAGCATGCGGCAGCCCCAGCGGTGCAGGCGGTGGTTGAGCCTGGCGTACACAATTCCATATGCACTCGACGCGACAAGAGATTTTAGGTGTGTGGTGCGGTACCATGTGTGATTTGGGAATTTGGCTTTGTAGCCTTTTGCTGTATTGATACTGAGTTCACGATCCATGAATGGAGATTCGCTCAAGGTACCGGCAACACCAATGCCAGCAAGACTGCATTATTTAGGCGCACTGATGATGTAGTTCGTACTTCAGCGTAGCACTTCACGTAATTGTAATGTTGAAGTGGAGAGGTGTCCAAGCGGTGACGCTCCGCCTCCCGCGGCGGTCCTCTATCAGTTGCGGTCCACTTCGCACACAGACATAATGTATATTTCGAAGTATGTACAAAAAGTTCAGAACAGACACGCCACATGCGAACCATGCTCCGCCGCCGCAGTGTCCCTCCCGTGCCACGCGTCCACTCGCAGGTCGTATCCTTCAAGGTGCACATTTTTCTTTTTTTTGTTCGGCTGTCATGTGAGTGTGCACCTGAGCTCCCTCCACCTCCGTGGCAGCATGCGCCAGCTCCGCCCCACGCGACGCACACAACCATATTACCACCACAGTGATTTTTATTATTTTTCTAGCTAGGGAATGTATTGACGCCATGTGCACGCGCCACACGCGCCCGAGCGCGCCCCGCCTCCGTGTATCCCTCTCCGCGGCAGCATCCGACGGTTACACCACAACTTCAACTTGTGTTCTAGGCAGAGCATGTACTGCTACACGCCAGGCTTTCTTTAGGATACGCAGTGCTGAGCATTGCCAGCTTCTTCGCTCGCAGCAGCATGTCTGACCGTGCTTGTTCTGGTCACGCACACCCCGCAAAGGGCTTTCCGCGCCCTCAGCGGAGTTCAATAAAAGTACTTCAGCGTTCACATACTTCTACATGTGTACACATCTTCTGAAGTCCGTTGAAACATATGAATACAGTGCACATGTACATGTACATACGTCGAGCATGTACTGGCACATATAAGGTGCGACGTTGTACCATGTGTGGGCGTCACGCGCGCGCACCTGGGCGTCCCTCTCCGCAGCCCCGCCACCACAACTTCAACAACTTATCACCACAACTGCAACAACTTGTGTGCTGGACAGCCGCATATGCACTTCTAGCATACATACATCTGTACATCTGAACTTTCACTGAAGTCCGTCTTAGGGCGCGGAAAGCTTCTTGCACGCGGTGCGCGTGTGACCAGAAATAACGATGATCGGACATGCTGTTGCTAGCGAATGTACACAAGAATCTTGAGGTGTATGAACACATCATATATTTACATATATATACTGGTACCTAGAAGATGCGACACTGTACAATGGAACTCCAAAGCATGGGCATCACGCGCGCCCACCTGAGCGCGCTCCGCCTCCGCAGCGTCCCTCGCCGCAGCGGCGTCCGCAAGCTCCGCCGCCGCCCTCGCCAGCGACGCCAGCAACTCCGCCGCCCGCACCTCAGCATCCGCCAGCGCCGCGTCCACGTCGGCGGCTGCTGCCCACGCGTCCTTGCATTGCGCGCGCACCTGCGCCACGTCCGCCTGGCAGTGGCGGGGACACACATTTAAGTTTGCAACACCAAGTTGAATATCTTAATCTAATTTAATACAGCATGTATACCGGTATACTCGTTGTTGTGTTGAACTATGGTTATTGCTTTGTTGGCGGCCGCCCACGTGTCTTCGCGCTGTGCGCGCACCTCCGCAACGTCCGCCTGGCAGTGACAGCGGCACATTTCGAAGTTGACAACAGGAAATTGGATTTGTTGAACGCATTCATTTTTCGTTTGTTACAGTAGCGGCCGCCCACGCGTCCTCGCACTACGCGTGCACCAGCCACATCCGCCTGGCGGGAGCGAGCACATGCTGCAATGGGAAGTTGAAGTTTGTATGGCGGTAGGCGTGGGGGCATGCACACAGCGGGTACAAGCCACCCAGCAGAGAGGGGTACTCGTGACGGATGCACTTGCCGCAGGCCCGCCTGGCGGTGGCAGCGGTATGTGTTGAAGTTCGGAAGTAAAGTTGGCAAGTGACATCATTAGCACAGAGCTGGAGTTCGGAATGGCGGCGGTGCCCACTGTGGTGGCAGCGGCCGCCGCCTCGCCCGCCTGCGCTGGAGTTGAAGCTTGGCGATGGGTTCGTTTTGGGTGCGATGGCAGCAGCAGCGGCGGCAACATAAGGCCTCAAGTACAAAACCACAGTAATGGTACCTGCGCCTGCGCCACGGAAGCCAACGCCTCGCGAGCCTCCGCGAGCCGCTGGGGACGCGCTCATAGTTGTACCACTACTTGAAATAGTTACTCCTACTAGTAGTATGTCACTGTATTCATAGATACTTCAAAGTATACCTCTGAGGTACAAGTGTAACAACTTCACCTGCGACTGTGCCGCGGCCGCCAGCGCCTCGCGCGCCTCCGCCTGCTGCTGAGCACGTGTGGACGCCACAGCCGACTGCAGCTCGCCCTCTGCCGCACGCTCCAAGTGTATCTATCACTACTAGTATTATGTCACTTTCTTCTCGTATACTGCCTTGGAAGTAGAAGCGTAGACACATTACCTGCGCCTGCGCCGTGGCCGCCAGCGCCTTGCGCGCCTCCGCGAGCCGCTGAGTAGGCGCGGTCGCCACAGCGAACCGCAGCTCCCCCTCTGCCGCACGCGCACGCTCACATACCTGTACTACTACTTGAAGTATTTATAAATACTAGTAGTATGTCACTGTATTCATAAATACTTCGACATATGCTTCTGAGGTACAAGTGTAGCAGCTTCACCTGCGACTGTGCCGCGGCCGCCAGTGCCTCGCGCGCCTCCGCCTGCTGCTGAGCACGTGTGGACGCCACAGCCGACCGTAACTCGCCCTCCGCCGCGCGTGCTCGCTCGCGCTCGGAGCCAACAGCGGCGCGCGCCGCTTCCGCCGTTGCCAGCGCGCGCGTGTGTGCCTCAGCGCCACCCCTGAGCTCTGCCTCCACGGCAAGCAGCCGCACCTGCGGGCGGTGGTGGTGGTGGGGGGGAGGGCATGGCGCATGGGTTAAGTGGGAACAGCAGGGTTTGAACCTGTGACATCTTCGAGCCGTTCTTGGCGCTTCCAGAGAAGTTTGTCGTTTGACGCAATGGCTGCTCGAACAAGCGGCGGCAGCGGTGGTGGTGGTGGTGGTGGTGGCGGTGCTGGCAATGAACAGCGAGGGGTTGTGGTGCGGGATTGGAAGCGGTGGCAGCAGTGGTGCTGGCAGCAGCAGGGGAAGTAGCAGTGGCACTGGCGGCAGCAAACCACAAGAGTGAAGGTGTAACATTGACAGCAGCAGTGGCGGCTGGGTGACGGTGGTGGCAGCAGTGCTAGCAGCACCAGCACCAGCAAAGGGATCAGCAGTGGTGGCTGCGGCGGTGGTGGCGGCAGCGCCATGGCAGGACTGAGAGTATGACTACATGTAGTTGCGGCACATGGCACACCGCACGCATACCATTTGCTCATGATTAGGGTTGCCGGAATCGTAATTATTTTCAAAATTACTCCGTAATTCGTAGCGTAATTTCGCCGTAACCTTATAACACTTGCAACATCTGCCATAATGTTTTGTGCTCAGCACGGTAGGGCCATCACAAATGTTACGGCAGCGTAGGCTGTTGTAGGCATCTGCAGCGGGTATCATGGAATTACCGTTGACCGTAATGCCCCGAAATTACGATTCCGGCAACCCTACTCATGATGCGGTTCTCTGTATGGGCAGCCGCACTGGCACACAAGCTGCCTCACACACCGTTCCGAAGCGCAGCGCTGCTGAGCGCTGCACAGCGCCGACACACTCGATGGACGGAAACATGAACCAGCTCACACCATGCCACCACTAGTATGAGCGAGAACCAGCACACACTGTGCTGGGGGCCCAAGGGCCGCCTCGAATGTGAACGACAACTTGGAGCAACGAGGTACCACCAGCGCACACAGGAGCACTTGTAGCAACGCGTACTTGGGAGAATTAGAGGAGGGGGCAGGGCGCAAGCATGTGCACATGCACTGACGTGCACACGTGCGGTGCCGAGACATGGCATGCAGCTGGCACTTGCCTCGGCCTGGTAGATGGCCTTGGGGAGGCCGGAGTGGTTGCTCGCGCGCTGCCGCAGCCAGTACACATCATCGCGCAGCTGCGGGCACAGCAAAGCGGCAGCAGTAGCTGACATGGTTCAGAACCAGTAACCCCACGGATACAGCCAGGTTGTACGCACATCGCCCCTGTATCGACCAGGTGGTATGGTGTTTGTAAGAAGTTAAGGGCTGCGCGGCACTGCGCCGCAGTCAGTGGTGGCACATGCCACCTCTGTGCTGGCCGGGAAAATGAGCTGCTGTTGCTGCTGCACGCCCCAAGTGCTAAGTACATTTGCACTTCAGAGACTAGACCTGGGTACAGTGTGCCCCTGTTATTGTCCTACGCTGCAGCAACACGTCCCCCCTCACTGACATGGCGAGACGCAACACCATTGATCTCAGTCGCGCACGGCTGCATGTAGAAGAAACAGGAGCACCATGCAGCAATGTCTCCTCTCACGAAACTCCTGTGTTGCCACCGCAATTATGCCCAGCGATTGCTGCGAAAATCATGTGTACCAGGCGCGCTGCTCACCGTTTTCATGTCCCCCTCTAGTACGGCCATGCTTGGGTAGTCTGCCGCAGCAGCGCCGCACGCGCATGGTGGCAGGTGACGCTCCGCAAGCATTGAAGTTGAAGTTGCAGCTGTTGAAGTTGCAGTCTCAGCGCTGCCGACGTCCACAGCAGATGCGGCCGCTGCTGCGGGTGCCTGGTCAGTGGCAGTTGCGGGCGCGGCAGGCGCGGCGTGTGCCCTGGCGCCGGTTTCCGCCACCTGCGAGGCCATGCGGGGCACCAAATCATAATACAAAAGAAAGCCAACATGCCAGTGAGGCTGTTGTAGCCCTTGCTCGCAGCATGCTACCAAAAGCAATGTGCGTGCCAGCGGCTGAGTGGTGCGACTGTTCCATACTGGAGCTCGGCGGGGGGGTATTGCGCCCGTCCGCAGTAGGTTCAAGCTGTGCGCACTGCAAAAACAACAACGCAGTGCGCCACCACTGTCGTCGACACACAACACACAGTAGGCCACGTGCCACGCACGCGACGGCCCTTCTGCCCCACTCGCCTGTGTGGCAGAGCCGGCAAAGCCCTTCCGCGACGCCACCAGAGCAAAGGCCTCGGCCGCTGGCACAGCCTGCAGCTGCTGCTGGTGACTTGTCGGCGCCACCACCAGCTGCGCCGCAGCAGGGGGGTGCCCCTCGCCCAGCGTCTGCTGCTGCTGCAGAAGCTCTCCAGGGGAGGTGCCGAAGCCCCACGCCAGGGCCAGCAGAGCGGCGTGCAGCGCTCCCAGCACTGCGACCACAAGCAGGGCACGCCTGCGGGCGGCAGCCGCCGCTGCCGTAGCGGGAGCTGGGGGAGGAGCTCCGCGGCGAGGGGAGGCTGGCACAGGGGTCGGGGTAGCCGCCGCCCGGACAACGGAGGTGGGAGCATCCGTGGAGGCGTGTCTGGTGGCGACGGAAGCGGTCTGGGTGCTGACGTGGCTGATGGGGGCGGGCATGGGGGTGTCCTTCAGCGGGGGCAGATCCGCTGCGGCGACGAGCGGGTCGTGCTGCACCTGCGTGCGCACAGGCCAAAGTTGGATGGGGTGATGAGTTGACACACGTGCACGCATGAGCCACTACAGCAACACAGGGGGGCGGGCAAAACGCGGCGGGCGGGGTGGCGGCTGCAGCAGGGAAGGGAGGAGCGGGCGGAGCGCACCGCATTCCGCGGGTACGGGTGAGCGGTGGCGCGCCTTCCTCTCACCTCAAACCACTCTCCTGCATCGTCGTCGTACGCAAGCGCAGCGCTATTGCTGCTGCTGCTCTGGGCTGCAGAAACATCACTGGAAACCCTCATGTGGGGCCGCTGATGCAGCGATGCAGCCTCAGAGGTGTAGGAAAGCACGAGAGAGTACGGTTCCCTGTTGTGGAGCAGGCTGTCAGGCGTAGGCCCCTCCTGCTGTTGCAAGTGTGTGGGTGTGTGCGTTCGCTCGATGAGACGACTTTGAGTCCGAGTTGATGTTCACGTGTTCACATGTTCACATTTGTGTGATTGGTTGACCCGCGCAAAAAAAATGAAACTGTCAGACAGCGAAACCCAGCGACTCAGTGGAAGTGGTGCCGCACACTAACTGGTGTGCGTGGGTGCCTGTACCTGGCAGCCGCGCATTGCCTGCCGCTGCCATGACTGACAGGAAGGTGTTTGACCTCTTCTTTGGGGCTAGGGAGGGGAACGTCGATGCCTGCAAGGCAGCTTACGCAGCAGGGGCCAACGTCAACTTTCAGTACGAGGGCCGCAAGGCCACCAGGGGGGCGGGCGGCAGGTGTGTGTGTGAACAACGAGCAACAACATTTCTGCGAGAGCGCAGCGGCAGCATCGCCAGCACCTGCTACTGACCCTGTTGCGCTTTTACAGCAGGTGTTTCTTCATTCACATCTGCTGTCGGGAAAGCATGCTGCTACCTGCGCGGCACCGATCGCTTGCTACCGTGCATGCATGTGCACCTGCTCCTGGTGTCTCATCTGCTTGGTGACTCCTCGGTGGCTGGCTGCTGCGACCGCATCCATGCACACGAAGGTGGTACTATGGAGATCTTATGTGGCACGCGCCAGACGGCATCTGCGCGGAGAAGAACGAGACGGTTCTCATGATCGCCATCAAGGTATGCATGCCCAGACCTGACATTGACAAGCCTTTTGCACGCCACCGCTTTGGAGTCGCCAAGTGTTACGAGCCTACTGTAATACCACCCAGCGCCCTCAGCAAGCGGCAGGAGTTTTAGCTGTGTGTTCTTGGTACAGAAAATAGAATTCATTGCCCATGACTCGCTCCTGTGTTGCATCTGCACGAACCTTGTTCCTTATGCAGCACACTCGCTGCACCGCACCAACTACCACAGCCACCACTAATTGGCGCATAACTGCTGCCGCTGCCGCCACCCGCTGTTGAGCACTGCAGTCCGACAAGAAGCCGCTAGTGGACTGGCTGCTGACCCTGGACCGGCTGGATGTAACTGTCAAAAACATCAAGGGGCAGGACGCGTTTGCGGTTGCTGCGGAGGCGGGCAGGAGCGCCATGCTGACCAAGGTGGCGGCCGCGCCGCCGCCACCACCAGCAGCAGCTTCAGGTACGGTACTGCACACAGTTGAGCTACCGCCCAGGGCAAAGACCCCTGTGTGATGGTTGTGGGTGGCACTTTCTCACCTGTGGCGGCGGCATGAGCGTCCCTGCTGGCATCGCCCTTAACATCGGTGCTTTTAAAGCATGATCGAACCTCACTTAGTAGTGACTGCAGCTCGCGGCACCACAGCCTTGCCGGCCTGCAAGCTCGCATGCGTGGGACACACCACTCCCACCAACATTTTGCTAGACGAGCAAGCAACCAAGATGCATTTTCCAACGAACCTGCCCGCGCCGCCGCTGCTGGGGTGCGCACCGCGCCCTCCCTCCGGCAGGCTCCGCCGCCAAGCCCGCATCGCCCGCGGCCGCCGCCGCCGCCGCGGCCCCACCGGCCACCGCCACGCCTATCACTGACACGGCCGCGGAGGAGGAGATAAAGCGGCAGTGCAACGCCATAAAGCTGCTGTCCATTTCGAACGAGGGCAAGGACGCGGCGATCCGCGCGCTGGAGGCGTCGCTCGAGGCGGCGCGGCAGACGATCCGTGAGAAGGACGCGACCATCGGCGAGCTGCAGGCGTCCGTCTTTGGCAAGGAGCGCGAGCTCATCGTCATGATGCACAAGGTGGGGCGGGGTGCGTGTGTGCTCCTGCAGCCACAGTGGCCTTATGAACTACACACACGGTGTGCAAGGGGCTTTGCGCGCCCTGAGCGGAGTTTAGCAAGAGTACTACCTAAGGTACTAGTATGCAAAAGTGCTACCGGTACGAGGTGCACTGTATAAGGTACTCCAGGCGCGACCATCGGCGAGCTGCAGGCGTCTGTCTTTGGCAAGGAGCGCGAGCTCATCGTGATGATGCACAAGGTGGGTGGGTGGGTGGGGGGGAGTGCGTGTGCTCTTTCAGACACAGCGACATTCTATACTACAGAGCACTCGCTACATAGTGCGGGGTGGTGTCACAGCCCCTGACCCCACACTACATCGAGACCCGTACTTTATCGGATAGTAGTTTGACAATACACTTCAAGTATTTGCATACTGCCGTGTGGTATGTGCCAGCTGCATGGACGGCGCACTATTCCGTGAACCCGCACTATTTTATCGCACACCGCGAGTGCACTGTACTTTGAAGTGCTACTAATATATGGCAACGCGAAGTGCTGTAGTAGTATATACGTCATACCATGTAGTATCATACATAATGATGGAGGAGGTATGGGCTCATGTCATTGTGTATGCCGTGATTTTTTGAAACTGGTTGATGTCGCTGCTGCCACTGTGTCTGCAGGTGCTGAGCCGGTTGCTTGTACTGTAAATGTTGAAACTGATTCATGTTGCTGACACCACTGTGCCTGCTGGTGCTGAGCAGGTTGCTTGCACTGTAATTGTGTAACTGGTTCATGTTGCTGATGCCCGCTGTGTCTGCTGGCGGCGAGCAGGTGGAGCAGCTGCAGGCGGCGCTGGCGGAGCACACGGACGTGCGCAACGGCGACGCCGAGGTCTTCGAGCAGTGGGGGCAGGCCGCGTACCACGGGCAGGACCGCGCAGCCTGATGCTCCACAACTTCAACTCCAAGTCCAACTTCAACATGATGAAGGCTTTGACACCAGCAGCTCCTGTGCAAACCAAAATACATACAGTACTCTGCTTTTTGTGTGTGGGGCAAGTGGGGAGAGTCTTGGGGGGCGCCAAAGAGGAAGAGGGGCGCGTGTGCACCAGCAGCAACAGGTGTGGCTTGCCAGCTTGTTTACCTTTGGTGGCGCATTCTCAAAGTTCAGAGCTCGCCGGGGCGGAGGCAGGCACATGCGCGTGAGAGTAAGTGGGCTATAGTGCAGGACACACGGCGGCATGGCAGCTATTACAGCAGCGCCGTGTTCGCATCGGCTCTGAGCACGTTGTAAGGATGAAACCATGACTGAGCTCGATGTCGCACTCCGTCGGCGTGTGCCTTTATCACATGGCTCGACCTTGACGTGCCTGCAACACCAAGTGTAATTTGTGATGCAAAGTTTGTGGGAACGGACTGCAGCCCCTGTGTGACCTGCAAACGGCATGACGGCACAGCTGCGTGCACCAGACACAGTGAATTAGAAAGCATGCACCCGTCAAAAACGGCAGCCCATTGGGTATTGAGCTCAGTGCGTTTGCCGACACATCGCAGGTGTGTCCACGCAAAGGGCGCACACTTAAGCCTCGCCACCTTGTGCTGTGATGCACCCACAGTGCTGACAATCCACGTCTTCAACTGGTGCCGGGCCTTCAACAGTGGGCTACTTGGACTGGTATTATTGTTCGTACATGCCTGGCAGATCAAGCATGTGTGCAAACATGCCTGCTGACTGGGAGCAATGGTGAGCCATTCGGGAGGCAGCGCCCGGCATGGGGGAGGAGGGCCAAAGCTATGCGCGCATGTTGCAGCAGTGGCAGCTTGATGGATCTGCAGGCTCAGAACCCCTTGGCCAGCAAGAATGCGCAGGCGACACTAAGTGTGGGCGGCGTGGTGTGGCAGGTGCTGCATGGCCACGCACATGGGCAGCACCTGCCTGCTGGACTACTGCAGGAGTAGCCTCTTGCACGCAAGTGCGAATCAACAGAACTGCTAGGCATGGCGATGCCGCGAACTTCAACTTGAGGTAACGCTTCTGGAGCCCGCGGCAGCAGAATTGTGTCCAATGCAATGCGATGATGCTGCGCGCTTCCTGAGACCGCAGACCCACTTTTCGACGCAGCTAGCTGCTGCTGTGTAGCTGCAACATGACGGCAGGTGCGGCGCGGTGTGCTTCCTTGCCGCGTCACCACGCGCTTGCGACCTGCAGCAGCTCAGGTACAGGTGTACCTACCTGTGAGCCCTTTGAGCGGCGGCCCCAGCGTTCACCACGCTCATTATAGCTATTGCCAGGAGCCGAACACAACTCTGCTCTCAAACTCTACTGCTGATGCTGTCAGCTTTTTCCAAGGCCCGCCCCGTCTGCGGAAGGGCCATGCTGCCAAGGGTGCGGGGGACCTGCGGAAGTAAATGTACCCGAAAGAACGAAGTGCCGTTGCAAACCTTCCGAATTTCGCTAACTGGCGCGACGCGCACCGCGACCAGCAGCACCACCAACTCACACACACAGCACAGCTTCACACTCGAACGCTTCCCACACCCACCGCACAGCAGACTAGCCCAGACTCTACGCAATCTCTCCTCGCGATACTAACCAGAATGGTTGCGGCTACCACTGGTTCATGCAAGCAGCTGCTGCTGGCCGCCGTCATGGTGGCCGCACTTAGCG
>JAULBY010039987.1:0-13650 GCA_032358315.1 Ophiocytium majus
CGCCAGGGTGGCAGCGGCAGCGGCTGTAGGCGGCACACGCCCTGCTTGCAAGGTTGGTGCCCCTTCAACAGACGGCTGCTAGCAGCAACAACAGCAAAACAGTGTTGACACCAACTGCAGCCGACGCACGCATGTGCTGCCCTGCCCAGGTAGTAGGAGGGCGGCACTGCTGCTGCTACTGCAGTCAGTACCCAGCGCCCCGCTGCCGGTGCGTCCCCGGCCCCGCAGCCGCCACTTGCCAAAATTTCGGCGCCGTTTGTACAGCGAGTTCGCCAACTTTACGGCACAGGGCTCTTAAATAAGAAAGGATTTGCCAAATCATGGAGTTGTTAATCCGCATGTTCTACAGTAGTTAGTTGCGCGACTGCACCAAAGTGAGTGCGCAGTGCACAGTGCACAGTGGCCACCTAATTCTACAGCACTATAGAGTGACCTTGTTGTGTCATCCCTGCGGCTCCTCTCAAACCTTCGGTGTGGTACTTCGCCTAGCACTCCATTGTGTACTGCTGCTTTACCAGCAGAACGGCCGCATGTGATAATATATTTATTTGTATACTTATAGGGCAAAATATGTGAACAGCACGGAAATATGCACTTGGGGTCTGGAGGTTCAGAAGCTGCACCATTGCGCAGCCTCTGCCATCGCTGCTGCGGCGCCGGCGGGTGGTGGCACTGTAGAAAAAAGCCTGGAAGGTTGTGACTATAAGTGAATGCACATATAGATGCATAAACGTGTACACGCTTACAAGTAGGTACTGAGTACATGTTTCGAAGTAGAGTCAAACTTCAAGAACTACTTGAAGTATTTTTTTCACCAGGCAGCTTCAACTTCAACTTACCTGGATGCCCAGGTACTCCATGCACAGTAGAGTTCTGAGCCGAAGTCGGCTTAGCCGGTCGCTGTCGGCTTAGCTGATAAGTCGGCCGGGCGCCCGCCGGCTTTTTCGGTTTTTGCGTGCACAGCTTGTAACGGGCTGCAGCAGCGCCTATCCGCTCCCCCCATGCACCCACGCAGCGTCTCCTGTGCCTGCAGGCACTGTTGCAACTCTGTTGCAGCAGTTGCTGCTTGCTGTGCACTCAACTGTGCTGTGCTGAGCAAAGCCGGTGCTCGGCCTCGCACTGCTGAGCAGCGGTGAGAGAGTGCTGGTGGTGGGAACCACTTGTGTGGGCATGTCGGACGACGATGAGGGCGGCGTTGCGCTGCTGGAGGGTGGTGCGGGTGGGGCCCGTGACTCAGAGGGTGTTTCCGCCTCGGACACCGCTGCGGACGGCAAGCCCCCTGCCAAACGCACCTCTGCTGCTGCTGAGAGGAGACAAAATGCATCCGACCGCCGAGCGGCCCTGGAGGCCCGCGTGGCCCGCGTTGCATTCTCATGCTTGTACAACACATGTGCTGCTGGCGTTGCAGCCGTCATCACACTGTCGCACAGTCATAGCAATGTCGCTGAGCATAATCGCTGCTGCTGAGCACTCAGTTGCTGCAGCAGCAGGTATACGTAGGGCCAAAAAGCCGGGGCCCAAACAGGCAAGCCGAGAGTGCCCGCCAGGTACCGGCTTAGCCGAAAAAGCCGGCCAAAACGGGCAGCGGCAGCCGGAACAGCCGAACCGACTTCGGCTCAGAACACTATTCCGGAGTGTTTGTATATAATATATCATGTCACCAGCCCTGGTATATACCATGTCACTAGCCCTGATACTGCCATGGCTGGGGCAAATGCCAGGCCGAAGCTTGCTTGTGGGTGGTTTTCACCTGGTCAGACCAAGCAGCCTCCTCATACACCCGCTGGGCCAGAACCTCACAGGCTTATGTCAGTGTCGCTCGCAGCTGTTGATGTACTTGAGTTACTCGAGTATCTCCGCTCCAGAGCGCTGGCAGGTGGTGGCTGCTGCACATTGCCACTGTAGCAGCTCTGCATGTACCTTTGCCACGCTCACACTTAAAGTCAAAGTATAATGTCTACATGCAGTGGAATGTGTAAATAGTCTGTACGCACCGGCGACCTGCCGTCTTGTACGTACAACGTAAAACAAAATCGCAGTGTACACCTCATGTACATTTGAAATAAAAAAAGTCAAACGTCCAGTATATCAGTATCCGAATAAGAAACACTCGTGTGAAGTATGCGGTGGAAGTGTGTGAATAGTCTGTACACTTTGGCAAGCTGTCTGCTGGCCAGTTTTGCTTAGGCCAGTGTCTCCACACCCAGCAGTTGCTCGTCCCTCGCACGCCACTCAACTGTAACTGTCACTGGTGGCGGCATGCGGTACAATGGCACCTCCATTGCCCACACAGTACTGCATTCACGCATCTGCTACGGAATGAGGCAACCTTCGGTAGCTGGCGGCTGGCTGCGACGTTGGCCAACTGTCGGCTGCGTGGCGTGAGCCACCTATCAGCAGCGGCGGCGCGGGTGTGCGCTCACTGACAGCTGGGGCTGCAGACGCCAGCCAACTGTCGCTGGTGTAGCTGCTGCTGCAGTAACTGCCACTGCATGGTGTAACTGTCACTGGTGGCGGCATGCGGTACAATGGCATGTCCACTGCCCACACAAGCTGTAGTGCATATAGCGCATCTGCTACGGAATTGGACAAATATCTGGGGACGCGAGCCAACTGTCGGCCGTCGCTTGAGTCAATTGCCGGCTTGCGGCAGGACGTGCATACACGCGGGCCTGCCAGTGCCGCATGTGTACTGGTGTAACTGCCAATGGTGTAACTGCCACTGGTGTAATTGACAGTCTGCGGCGGCATGAGGTGCGATGACATTTCCCAGTGCCCAGACAATTGCAGTGCATACGTTCACCCGGATTACTCAATTCTGAGAGCCAGCGCTGCGCTGCCTGCAAATCATGCACCCACGTTCATGGCACCCCCCCAACCGCTGCACGGTTGGTACCTTAACACCACTGCTGCTCCCACTGCCGCTGCTGCGTCTCCTGCTTCCGCCGCCGAAACTGTTGCTCATGCTACTGCCGCGGCCGCCCCTGCCGCTCCTGCTGCTGCTGCTGCTGCCACTGCCCGCGCCGCCGCCGCCACGGCCGCTTCTGCCGCTGCTGCGACATCGTTGTCTACTTTTTTCGCCGCTGCTGCTGTGCTGCTGCTGCCGCCGCCGCGCCGCTGCTGCCGCTGCCACGTCCTTGGCTGCTGGCGCTGCTGCCACCGCCGCCGCTGCTGCCGCCGCTGCTGCTGCCGCTGCTATGTCTTGTTGTTTGTGCACTGCTATTGCTGAGCACAGCATGACATTCCCGCAGAAGGCTGTGGCCTTCCTGGTTACCACGGGAGTGGTGGGCACGGCGGCGCGCACCCTTGCGCTGCACTCAGAGCGCATTGCGGCAAACAATGGCCAAAACCCTTATAAGGAATTCAACCAGTGGGTCAACAGCTTCATCATCCCTGGTGAGTATAGTATTACGAAGTAGAACTATGCGGGCTGTACAATATACTGGTATTGGTTGTTTTTGCTGCACTCAGAGTGTGTCGCGGCAAACAACGGCCAAAACCCTTACAAGGCGTTCAATCAGTGGGTCAACAGCTTCATCATCCCTGGTGCATATAGTGCTACTAAGTAGAACTATGTGGGCAGTCCAATATTAATCGAAGTACTAGCATTGGTGATTTTGCTGCACTCAGAGCGTTTGGCGGCAAACAATGGTCAAAACCCTTATAAGGAGTTCAACCAGTGGGTCAGCTTTATCATCCCTGGTGAGTATGGAACTATGTGGGCAGTATGACATACCAGTGTTGGTAGTTTTTGTGGTGCACACAGAGCGTGTGGAGGCAAATCCCGGCTATAAACGTTACAGGGAGTTTCATCCAGTGGGTCGATAGCTCCATCATCCCTGGTGAGTTAGGATATTGTGTGCACCGACAGTACATGGCTTGATTTATTTGCATGTATGTACAGTATACGCATGTGGGCATGCTTCCTTTTTTTGTTTTGCTGGTCCTCACACTTCAAGAAATACGCCCCAACAAGTACAAGTACTATGTAGCCTGCTGGTGGCTCAGGCCTGCCGGCGTGCGGCACTTCCTTGTTGTTGCCTGTGACGAGTGTTGGATAGGTCCATACTGGGCTGGGCAAATGGTATACATGATTGTCAGTGCTTCTTGCTTGCTTGCATCACCATGTGCATTGCACACCCACAAGTGCAGTGAATAAAACTATGCAGTGCGTGCTTATCCTCATACTTGTCCTAGTGCAACTTCAGCAGTCAAACTTCAACAATCACAACTTCACCAAGTACAACTTACAGGAATATGTAATGTAAGACATACCTCGAAGTACTTGTAGTTGCCTGCTCCACACCTGCCAGGTTTACATGGCGCTGCCGATTTTATATGCCGCTGCCGCTCTTATATGACGGCTCCGCTTTCACGGATATGCCACACCCACACTGGTACTTCATAAGCATACACATTATATATATGTATATATATATATACTACAGTAGTATATATATACATATACAGATTATATATATATAGATAGATGGATAGATAGATATGCCGTTGCCGCTCTGATGTGCCGCTGTCGCCGATGTGCGCTGCTGCCGGCCCACCACAGACAAGTATGACGTCAACACAAAATGTACCTAAAATACTTATCTGCTCCACACTGCTGCCGCTCTTGTGTGCCGCTGCCGCATTTGTATGCCGCTGCCGGTTACATGCCACTGCCACACTAATATATGCCGCTTCTTATGTGCCACTGCCGCCACTACACGCTGCTGCTATGCTACTGCCATGCTACTGCAGATGCATGGCTGGCTGCTGCGGATGACACCTTTGGGGACTACTGGGCCCACTTTGTGGTCATGTACCTAAGGGACCTGGTCGCTGGCACCATAATGTACTACACCGTCAGTGGCTCGTGGCACGTCTACATTTACCACATCGCGCGCAGCAAATTCTTCCCCAATGGCGATGTGAGTGAATGCTCTGCAGCGGCCTGTTGTACATGTGCAAGTATTATTTGTAGTATGCTGTACTTGTACTTCAAGTAGTCTATGGTTATTTGTGTCATAATGTACTACACTGTCAGCGGTTCGTGGCACATCTGCATATACCACATCGCGCGCAGCAAGTTTTCCCCAACGGCGATGTGGGTGCACCTCAGCAGCTGAGCAGAGGCCTTTTAATACCCCTGAAGTACTACAACAGCATGTACATGCCTCTTGCATACTGCACGTGTAGCAGTATGTGCTCTCTTTCTAAACGCCATACTGTACTACACCGTCAGCGGCTTGAGGCACGCCTACGTTTACACCACATCGCGCGCAGCAAACTCTTCCCCAACGGCGATGACTCAGCAGCGGCCCGTGCTATTGAGGCATACTTTACGCATGCTTCTGTCGGAAGTGCTGTGTACTACACAGCATGATACACGGCTGTTGCATAATTGACCATCGCTGCCGCCCCTGCTGCTGCTCCTGCTGCTGCCGCCTCTGCCGCCGCCTCTGCTGCCGCCGCTGCTGCTGCGCTGCCACCTCTGCCGCTGCTGCCGCCGCCACTGCTGCCGGTGCTGCTGCTGCTGCTGCTGCGCACTGCTACTGCTGCTTTTCGGACCATTTGCCGCTGAGCAGCTGCCCACATGGGAGACCATGCTTGACCAGATCATGCTGGCACAGGGGTCGCTGTTCCTGTATGCGGGCCTGCCCGTGCTTTCCGAGTGGCTCATCGAGGAGGGGTACACACGCGCCTACTTCAGGTGATTGGCCGACCACATGAAAAGCATACACTGAAGGAGTAATACCAGTCCTCCATTGCAGTTTAGTGGTAAAGACACCGATCTGGGTGGCTCGCTGAGGGGGGGTACACGCGCGCCTACTTCAGGTGATTGGCCGACCACATGAATTGCATGTACACCAAAGGAGTAGTAAAAAGGCAGTTGTGTGAGTGGTTCATAGAAGGGGGGCACACACGCGCCTACTTCAGGTGCTTGGCTGACCGCATGAACAGCATACACTGACAGAGTACCAAAAAAACATGTGTGGTTGGCCCATTGGAGAGGAGTACACACGCGCCTACATCAGGTGATTAGCTGAAAACATGAAAAACACACACTTGGAGGAATAATACTACGTAGTAATGTATTGGTAAAGGCACCTGTCCGAGTGGCTCATCGAGGGGGGGTACACACACGCCCATTTCAGGTGGTTGGTCGACCACATGAAAAGGATACACTGAAGCAGTAGTAAAGGCGCCTGTGTGGGTGGCTCATGAAGAATGGGGTGTACACGCGCGCCTACTTTAAGTGGCTCATTGAGGAGGGATAACAGGCCTGTACAGGTGCGGCCGCTCAGCGCTCATGTGTTCGGCTGCACACATGACTAGGGTTGCCAGAATCGTACTTCTCCCCCAAAATACTCCGGAATTTGCAGCGTAATCAATATATGTAATACTTACAACATATTCCACAATGTTTTTTGCCCACCATTGTAGGGCAACCACAAATGTCAGGCAGCGTAGGCTGTTGTAGGCATCTGCAGCAGGTATGATGGAATTACCGTTGACCGTAATGTCCCGAAATTATGTTTCCGGCAACCCTACACATGACGCGTACATAGTGGTATTTACCTGCGAGGCTAGGAAATGAAATGAAATAGAAGGGGGCTCGGTGTCTGAACTGCGTCTAGAGGTGCATGCTCAGCACACTACAGGCCTGAGCATGTCGCTCCACTGTCTGCTGAGCAGCCTTGTCCCCTTCTTCTGCTGAGCGCATTGTGGTGCTCTTCGCCGCGCAGGTGGTGGTGTCTGCTGAGCATATTACACTGTCTGGCTGCTGAGCAGCCTCCTCCTCTCTTGCACTGAGCACATTGCCACTTGCTCCGCTGTGCAGCGCAGAATACAGGCATGCTCGCACAGGCCTTGCTATGGCTGTGTCCGCGAACGGCTTTTTGATTTTCTCAGCATGCGGTCAGGTGCGCTAGGGCCATACCCTCCAACAGTGACGGTAGCCGTGGCTGCCACCGCGTGCATGTAGTGAACCAAGTGACTAAGCTTCCATCACTACTACCAGTACTAGTGCCTGACACAATGCCATGTTCCGCTACCCCCACTGCTGCTGTTGCAACTGCTGCTGTCCGCTGCTGCTGCTGCCCGCTGCTGCTGCTGCCCCTGCCGTCGCAACTGCTGCTGCTGCCCGCTGCTGCTGCTGCCCCTGCCGTCGCAACTGCTGCTGCTGCTGCTGCACTGCACACTTCCCTGTGACTGCTACTCAGCATAAGCGATGTGGGCGGGTGGCCCCAGTACCTGGGGTACATGGCGCTGTACCTTTCGCTGGTCGAGATTGGCATCTACTGGATGCACCGCAAGCTGCACACCAACAAGTTCCTGTACAAGTACGTGCACGCGCTGCACCACAAGGTGAGACAGCGGCTGTCTACTTCAAGAACAAGTAGTGCACTTCAACTGCTATACTTCAAGCTGCTTACTTCAACTACTTTACATAAAGCTGCGCCATAACAAGGTTTCTGTACAAGCACGTGCACGCGCTGCACCACAAGGGGGACACGAGGCTGTGTACTTCAAGTACCGCACTTCAACTGCTGTACTTCAAATACTGTAGTCCAAGTACTGTGGTACCATTGCACATGGTGTGCGCGACTAGAACAAGCATGACTGAGCATGCTTCCCTCCCCGACTGCAGCTCCCCGACTGCAGCTGACACGGTCGCAGTTTTCCGCACGGCAGTATGCGCTCCGCCGTAAGCCCAGCATGTCGCCACAGCAGTACTAGCGTACTCAACAGTCCCACAAATACGGTACATCATTTACTACTTAGAGTGTTGTGCTCTAGCCACTGATGACTGCCCTGCTGCTCACACACGCCCGCCCATGCCCCGCCGAAGTACACATATATACAGGCACCAGACGTTGCCGCGTCGCAGTAAAACCACTATTTCCCACTGAGGTGCACTTCACGTATGGTAGGGAAGTCTGAACTTTAACAATTTCTACTCCAAGTGCCGTGCTTCACGTGCTGTGGTACTCAAATATTTGAGGTTGTGCTCTACTGTAGCCCTGCTGCTGACCGTTGCCCTGCCGCACACTCGTTGGCCCACGGTCCCCTACAGTACAACGTGCCCCAGAGGCAGACGCCATGGTGCAGTGTGCCATTCAGCCTTCTGGACGGCAGCTGTACTTGAAGTGGTACTTCAAGTGATGTTCTTTTATTGAACTCCGCTTTGGGCGCGGAAAGCCGTGTGCACATGAGGGTGCGGTTGATGAAGTCGAACAGTAGTCATACCGTAGCGGTCTACAAGGTACCACCAGTGCCGCATGGCACCAAAGCACCCAGCCTCCGCCAACACTGGACCCAAATTTAAGGCTGCACAGCAGCACACACCAATCGCCCTTCCAAAAGTGATGTACTTCACATAGTTGGACTTGAGCCCTGAGCATCGCCCTGCTGCTGCTGGCCTTTGCCGTGCTGCTGCCCCCCACATATGGCTCCCCGCAGTATGTACTGTACCTCCAAGTGGCGCACTTAAAGTGGTGTACTTGAAGTAGTACAGTGGTACTTGATGAAGTATTTGTACTTGTGCTCTAGCCCTGCCCCTGACCATTGCCCTGCTGCTGCCGCCCATGCCGCTCCACAGTACAACAATCCGCAGACACCGACGCCGTGCACTGTACTTCAAGTGGTGTACTTTAGTGGCATACTTAAAGTAGTACAGTGGTCTACTACTATACTTCAGGTATTTGAAGTTGTGATGTAGCCCTGCCACTGACCACTGCGCTGCTGCTGCCGCCCATGCCGCTCCACAGTACAACAAGGCGCAGATGGTGATGCCATGTGCTGTACTTCAAGTGGCGGATCTAAGTGCTGTACTCGAAATACTAAAGTAGCACTAGTCTATACCACTTCAAGTACTTGGGGTTGTGCTCTCTAGCCCTGCCACTGACTACTCCACTGCTGCTGCCGCCCATGCCGCTCCACAGTACAACAAGGCGCAGACGCTGACGCCATGGTGCAGCGTTGCCTTCAACCCGCTGGACGGCATTCTGCAGTGCTGCCCGTACGTCATCATGCTCTTTGTCGTGCCCTGCCACTACCTGACCCACGTCCTCATGATGTTCTTCACGGTGAGGGATGGCTGCTAGTTCAACTACATGTTGCAGTATACCTCAAGTACTTTTAAATAATTTGATACCGGACGTGTACCATTCAAGGTATACTTCACGTAGTATCGTACCGTACGTGTACAGTTACGGTGAGCGATGCCTGCTACACCTTAGAAGAACTTTTGAGTTGAGGTGTATTATCATTCCGTACGTACATACAGATGATGTTCTTCATCGTGAGCGATGCCTGCCTGTTCAAGGTATACTTCAAGTACAGTGTGATATCATACCATGCATCCATGTGTACATGTACAGTACATGCTTTGAAGTATAGTGCAGCAGTGTGTACCGTATGTGTGTGTTCTACATACACACACATACAGTACTCATGATGCTCTTCACGGTGAGCGATGCCTGCTATTTCAAGTAGACGTTGAAGGTATACTTCAAGTTACTTCTGTATATTGCACCGTATACACGTGCAAAAAACTTGATTTTGTACGCCCTTAACTTGTGCTGATACACATTGTATTTCTACTCATCGTTGCACATAGACTGCATTTACCGTTCATATATTTTCTTTGAAGTAGTACAGTAGAGCTCACCAGCAGCAGCATGTGTCATCGTGCCTTTCCCAGTCACATGCACGCCATGTGCGCATGACGTTCCGCGCCACAAGAAGAGTTTGATAAAAGTACAGCAGTGTTTACAGTACAGTAGCTGGCTGGCGCCCTAGCAGACAACCCGCGCTGGCAGCTCAACCTGCGGCGACCGCTCATGAAGGCTACATGCCGTCTCTAGTTCTTGTTAACAGCACACAGCTATCACCTGCTAACAAGCTCCAGCATGGCCATTCCTGTTCTCCATGCCGGCCTCCATGACCTCGGGTCTTGCACACCCACAAATGCAAATCCATAAAAACTGCTGCTACCCCTGCGACCCTGCTGGTGCCCCTGCTGCCCGTGCTGCCCCTGCCACCCCTGCTGCCCCCCCTACTGCTGAGCAGGCGATATGGGCGACCAATATCCACGACGCCCTCGAAGGCGACTCCGAGCCCATCATGGGCTCCAAGTACCACACCATGCACCACACGCACTACATTGTCAACTACGGGCAGTTCTTCATTTTCTGCGACTGGTTCTGGGGAACGCTCCGCGACCCGCGCACCAAGCCGCCACGCGCCGCGCCGCCCAAGAAGGCCGCATGAAACTTCAACTTCAACTTCGATTACTTCAACTTGAAGTTGTGTAGAGCGGCGTGCTCAGCAGGAGCGGTTTGCCAAGAGAGTGTAATGCGCTGTGCATGGCGGTGGGGAAACCCGAGTTGTTGCTGGTGTGCAGATTGGGGTGAAAGCACCGGTGCGCTGCACGCCTTCGGCAGTGGCAGCCGCGAACCGCCACCTTCACCAGCAGCAACAGCAGCAACAGCAACAGCACCAGCAGCGGCAGTGTGTTGCATATTTGCGACTGGGTACCCACGTGCGAATTGGCGCTCTGCATGCGCCTGCGCTGCTTGTGAAGCTAAGCATGGTCACCACGGTGTCGGCCTCCGGAGCCATCGCTGGCCAGGTGTTGCATTTCGGCCGCCCAGCCCCTTGCTGGCAGCCACGGCAACAGCCGTGCGGCCGGGTTTCAGAAACGTGCCGAGGCCAAAGTTTTGAGGTGCCAAGAGGGGGGGGGGCATGCTACTGTGTGCAGCGTTGCGCACTTGTTAGGCTTAGGACTATGCACGGGCTTGTAAATGTACTGCGCAACGTGGTCTCAGCTGTGCATGCAAAAGTGCACTGGCATGTGCGCCGCATGTGCGCATCTGCTGCAATCAGTGCGCGTTGCTTGTCCCACGATGAACGTGTGGTATGTGTGTGGTGTGGATGTGTGTGTACACGTGTACCGGGCATTTTGCTTGTGCAGGGCTGCGTTACCGTGTGTTCAGTGTCACACGTGCGGTGAAACAATCGAAAAGCTTGCCAAGCCAAGTTTGCTGCAAGTTGAAGTCAGTGCCGTGCCTGGGCGCACCATAATGACAGGCCGAAGCCCATGGCCTGTGGGCATGGGCCAGCTAACGAAACAGCACAAACACGCAAAACCACTCTCCCGACACAGTCACAGAAGCAGCCGCACGCTGCCACGGAAAAAACTGTCAAGAAAACCGTGAGCGACAGACGGTTCAGTGGCACCTGGGGGGGATCAACCGCCAAATGCGGCGTGTCCCCTGGATGCCGAACGAGTGCATGAATGCGAGCGGTCATCAAACACAGAATAATGGTGCCCAGCAACTAACTAGAAACGGGGGCGTTTTACAACACCACCGGGTCAATACCCACTGGCACTGGCATTTAGCCCCCTACCCTACACACGCCGGTCAGTACCCGTGTGCGGCGGGGATGCTGCAGAGTATCGAGCCTGCATGGCCAACCCACTGGCAGAGTTACTGACAGACTGCAGTGCTGCCAAATGCCGGGTGTGCACCTGTGTCTGCTAAGAAGTACGTCACGTAGCCATGCGGTACCGTGTAGGCCACTACTGTGTGAGGTGAACCTGCTTCACACCCTGCTTCTGCCACACAGCATATGCGCATATGTACGCACCGCGATGTGCACTGCACGTGTCACAGGCAAATGTCAGCCGCAGCCTACGAGCGTGCCAGTGGCTTGCTACACCGTGCCCACTCACCACCATACACTGGCTTTCTAGCCGGTCGCCAATGCTATAACAGTGGCAATGCAGTTGTTGTACCATGTGTGTGACATCTGCGCTCTGTGTGTATGCCACTACAACGGCAGCCGCTGTTAAGGCGCCATGCAGGTGGTAGCGACAGGCACACGCTGCAACTCAAAGTCGCCACTGACTGGCCATGCAAATGACATCATCACATGTACAGGGCACACAAAGGCAACAAAAAGACAACAGCATGACACAGCCACCGCAGTGTGCACTGCACCACCACGGCTGGCACGGCTTGGAACCATGTTACCCAACAGGTGTGGGTCACTTGGTGGTCACCACGGTGTTGGCACCAGTGACATTGAATGTAGTAGGTGACTGATGCGCTTGGCTGGGTGCACCATGGGCTGCATTGCGCTGAGTAGTACACACTAACGCGCCGTGACTGCTGCAGGCACTTTCTACTATGAACACAGTACCGGGCACAACGCAACCCTGGCCCACCAGCACATGCCCTCACCCTAACAACTTGCGACAGTGCGGGTTGACCCGCACCCCAACCTGAAAACACGGGGGGGGGCGCCCACTTTCAAACGCGAGCCCAGCTGCATCAAAGTGCTCCCCAACGCGCAGCATTCGCACGCTGGCGGGCACGGCACAGCAAAGTTGCACACCATCCAGCGCCAGCTCCTTCAGGCGCGGAGGCAGTGCATCTAATTGCAGCCTGGGCATGTTGGGGTCAGCATCAACGTTTACCCAGCACGTCAGCTCCAGGAGGCTGGCGGGCAGCACAGGCATGTGGCAGTCCGTGCGCAGCTGCTCCTGGTTTGTGATCAGGTGCTGCACCTCCAACCTCTCGAGTGTTCTAAGTTGCAGCACCTCCAACCCGTCTGGCAACACTTTGTCACTGCCAAATTCCCAGCCCTCACCCCGCAGGGTGCGCAGGGAGCGCGGCAGTGGCGGCAGGGGGTGTTCAAAACTGGCGTACAGCTGCAGCGACAGCAGGCCTTCGGGGAGGGCTGGCAGCGGCGTGCTGCAGTTTGAAACGTCCAGGTGCCGCAGGGAGCTCGAGGGTGGAAGGGGCAGCAGGGGATGCTCAGACCCGCTCACCTACAACTCCAGCAGCCGTGGCGGCAGCTGCTGCAGTGCTTGCCCGTGCCGCAGCGAGAGCTTCTGCAACCCTGCTGGTAGCCAGCCAACCGCCCGCACCTGGCCCATGAGTGAAAGCTCCTGCAGTGTGTCTGGGAGCAGGTCTAGGGGAGTGCCCATGTGGTCGTCGAGGTCCAGCTTCAGCAGGCCGGGTGGTAGCTCCTCGAATTTCGGAAAGTGATCGTCTTGTGGTTGAGGCAACTTTCGCTGGCCACCACAAGTGAGCGCAGTCCTGGCGGCAGCCGCAGCGCGCTCCTGCCAGCTATGGTGTAGGAATAAGATAGCTCCAGCTCCCGCAGAGTCTACGGCAGCTCCAGCTGCGGCGCCAGCTTCAGCCCTTCTAATTTGAGCATCCGTAGGCTCGGTGGCAGGGCGCACACTACACCGGGTCCCACACTCTGTGTCTCACAAGCAGGCTCGCCGTCAATAAAGAACGCTTCCAGAGTGAGGCTGCGCAGCCGCAGCGGCAGAGCCAGCCCAGGCACCTCGTCCACAGGTAGGTTTGTCCTAAGCTCCCGCAGGTCCGTAGGCATGGCAGCGAGGATGTTGCGCGCCGCCACCTTGCACGCAGCCTCGTCCACAGCCCAGGGAGAGGGGGCGCCCAAGTATCTGCTGTAGCAGTTGAGCAGCAAATAAAGTTCCTCCAAGGTTGTGGGCACTGCGCCCAGCTGCCCCGCAAAGCAGTCCAGCTCCAGGCACCGCAGCCCCCCAGGCAGCTGCAAAGGGGTGGTGCCCGGGGTCCCAACTACCCCCCCCCCCCCCCCTACATGCGC
>JAULBY010039998.1:0-38901 GCA_032358315.1 Ophiocytium majus
GTAAGACTCGCCATCTTCCTTTACTTCTGCCCGCTATTTTTAGTTTCAAACTAGCCGCTCTGAGCAGGCACTAGAAAGTTGTAAGCTGTAAGCGAGCGCTGCGCGCTCATGACTCGCGCTGCGAGTCGCCGATGAGACTCGAGGCCTACGGCCTCATAAGCGCGAGGCCGAAGGCCTCATAAGTCCGAAGGACTTGCTTCGCGCTTGCGCACTCGCGAGTATGACTCAGAACGGGGCAGCAGCGCCGTACTGCTGGCGCACCTGATTGTACCAATTTCGATTGAAAGGAGTCATGCTAGATAGAAAGCGCTGCCTGAGAGTGTGGTCTGCTCTGTTGGCCGCGGCCACGTCGTATGCCCTCTGCGCATCAACAGGCAGTGCCGCTCTGAACCTAACCCAGGCTTCGCGGCTATCAGGGGCTGGCGCAGCCGCAGCGGGTGCAGCGGCAGCGGGTATGTGTCTGACAGCGAATCCCAGCTGCGGTGCCCTCTCTTGTATAGTAGTGCGGTTGCGGCCGAAGGCCTCTGGCGATGGCGGCACCACGGTGGGAGCCGACTGACGGCGGAGCCTCAGAATGCGAGTGCGCTCGTCCCTGGTGCGCTCCTCTTGAGCTTCAAGACGCCTACCGTGCACTTCATCCACACTCGGGACTACAGGAGGTGCCCCTGGGCGCATCGCACTGCGACGCTGCAGCCTCTCCGACATGGCCGTCGCCTGTTCTGTCAAAGTCGGTTGCAGGGGGATGGTACTTCCGGCACCTGACGGGACTCGGTCAGCAGCGTACTCGACGGGAGGAACTACACGCCCTTGCATCTCCCGCACAACGCCGGTGCCAGGTGCTCGGTACGGTTGGAAGACGACCCGCTCCGGCATGTGTGATATGCCGGGTCGGCCGTCACGACCAGGAGGCCCCGCAATGGAACGCCCCTGTGGGCCCCGTTCCCCCTGCGGTCCCTGCGGCCCCTGTACACCCTGCGGGCCGGGAGCCCCATCAACTCCGTTTCGGCCGTCAGCTCCAGGGAGTCCCTGCGGGCCCGGTGCCCCATCAACACCGTCTCGGCTGTCGAGTCCACGCTCCCCCGGCTCGCCTCTAATGACATGTACTCTGCCACCACCAGGCTGCGAGCTTCGCTCATAACCGCGCGGCGGTTGCGGTCCGCCCCCGCCCCCGTCACCATCATCGTCATCACCACCTCCGGCGTCGCCACCTGCACCTCCCCCTCCCAGGCCACCTCCGCCTCCCCCTCCCGGACCGCCCCCACCTCCACCGCCATTGTTCAATTCACCGGGATTGTACGGAACAACGGGAGGTCCGGTGTAATTGTTGACGACGACACCTGGAGCAACTTGGGTGGGGACGGCCTGTGCTCCTGGACCAGTTCCGTTCTGCGCCCGACGGCCGGCAGCAGCTCTGGCCATGGCGGCTAAGCCCGCTGCCCCTGTGCCAATTGCACTAGCCAGTGCACCAGCACCAGCTGCGAGCCCACCAGCACCCACGCCAATGCCCGGTGCCGCGGTGTTGATGGCCGTGCCCAAGCCGGCCGCGGCATTTCCCACACCCGATGCGAGGTTACCCACCGAAGTGGCTGCCATGTTCGCGGCTGTGGCTACGGGAGCCGTGTCCTGTACCTGAACGGGAGTAGAGCCTATACCCGTGTCGGTAACCTGTACGGGTGTGGTGACAGCATTCTTGCCCTCGAGCCTATCCGCCAGATACAGCGCAATCAGCTTTTCAGTGTCCGACTTGGGGGCAGCCGGTAGTTGCATCACGAAGGGTGGCATAATTGGGGCTGGCGCCTGCTTGCCACCGCTGCCGATGCTGATGCGAACCGAATTCTTGTTTGTTATTTTGATTTTCTTGCGGGGCTTGTCCTCCTGCTTCTTACGGCGCACTCGTACCTTCTTACCCATGGTTTACAATGTACATGTGATTATTTAACCTTAAAAGCTGGGCTTGAGCTCCCTTCGAATCAAATCTACCATGAGGTAGCCGTGTGGCTCCAATGTGTACAAGTGCTATAGCCGCTCGAAGGTGGGCTTGTCTACCATTGCTCCCACTTCGTCATATAGGCTATCAATCTCTTTCTGGTTTTGAGTTTGCCAGAGGAAAAGATGAGTGCAATTAAGTCGTAAGGCACGCGGAATCCCGGCCTTGTGACTTTGCGCCACCATCCATACCGAGAGCCCTGTGCCCTCCCCCACGTGTCTACATCGAAGTACAAGATTGACAAAGGGATTCTTCTGAGAGGTGGAGAATATGGCAGAGTGGCTGCAGTCGTCAAGCAACAGAATAGGGAGAGGCCGTTTCGGATTGGGTGCCCTGAACCCCCGTTTGTCCAATTCCTGCAACTCGTGGTCTGTCACGTCCTCCCCGCTCACAAACTTCGTATGCAGAATCTGATATTCCAATTCGTCCCTCCAGCGTGCCGTATCGGCCTCGCACTGGGTCACTATCTCGTGTAGGGACTGCCACACTTTGGGGCCGATGTCAGAAAACACCATGTCCCCCTCCTGTAAAATGCTCCTGTACAGGACGTTGCTCGATGCACTGGGGGAGATCAGAAACACGCGAGTACACGTCCCCTCTCTTCTCAACAGTTTGAGCAAACTTAGAGCTAAGAACGTTTTGCCGCTGCCTGTCGAGCCGATGAAGGCAGCGATGGATGGAACTCGTGAAATGTATTTAGAGACCGCGGGGGGCAGTGTGGCGATGCCTGTGGTTATATCCGGTAGCTTCCTCATGACTGTTTACTACTTGTAAATATAATTCTACACGATTCAGGCTATCCGCTTACAGCTTACAACTTTCCTAGTCCACGAATGACACGGAGTATTTCTGTTTGATGCCGTGATTCTTCCAGGCGTCGTCCAACTGCTGGTGTGAATTCTGCAGAGTGGCAACTTGCTGCTTCAGCGCGGCCAGCTCATTCATCAGCTCCTCTCCATCGATATAGTCATACTCATCTACTGGCGCAACCGCAGCGCGGTTATGAGCTTCGACCGGGGTTGGCGCCGGAGTAGGCAACACCGACCGCGTCACGGGGGCAGGAACGGGTGACTCAATTACTGGAGCTGGTTCGACAGGCGGTGCAGGAGCAGTCTCAGGTGTAGGTTCCGGTTCAACTACTTCCTGCGGCGTTTCAGTCACCTCTGGTTCCGCCGGTTTAGTCTTGGCTTCGAGTGCTTTCTGGCGTGCAGCCAGGCACTTCTGAAAGGCAGCTGTCTGTGCTTCGGTGCGCGGTGCCATGAATAAAATCTCTGTACCATGTACAACAGAAAATGTCTGCCTACTTGCAACCGTTCGACTTGAAGCAGCTCCCTATTGACTGGGACTCGATTGAGCCAGACCGCGTCGCCATGCTCGAGTCACAGCTGGAATCCCGCAAGAATCAACAGATCAGTCAACTTCTGGACGAAATAAAATCCGCTCTAGGCAAAGATGACAAGCTCGACACCACCCCTAACACTCCCGTCGACGAGCCTCTATCTGAGAGCAAGTGATGCAGTCAGGACGGGTGACTACTACAACGACTGCGACTTCAGATTCAGCCATCCTGTTTTTGTGCCCGAGGGATATAGCATGCAGTTATCCCTTCAGAGTATGTCCATAGTCCACACGTTCCTAACCGTGAGCTCATACACAGATACCCTCGTGTTGGGCAGCAGCACCTACACGCTTCCTTCCGGCAACTACAGCGCCAGTGGTTTGTGTGCCATCATCAAGGTGCTCATCCCAAGCACTTATACCATCAAGTACAGCTCGGCCACCCTGAAGGCAGCCATTTCAGCCGGCACCCCATTCACCATTTCGGGAACGGTATTAGAGCTGCTGGGTAATACTATAACAGCTGCCACGGGCCAGGTAAGTTACACGAGTACAAACACTGTGAATATGAGTGGCGTGCAAAGCGTATACGTGGCGACCAAGTTGAGGGGGGACTGTTTAGAAACCCGCAGTAGTGGAAGCGCGAATACTTTGGCACGCCTAAATTGTAACGTCGCTCCACTAGGTGTTCTCCACGTGGAGCCCCGCAATCCCACAACGCTCACTGTACACGAGGGCTCCCTTTCTGGTATCCGCATCTATTTGACTGACGAGAAGTCACGACCTCTGCTTAGCAGCATCGCTTGGGATGCAACATTGCAAATTACCCCGGTATGGACAAACAGGCTTGGCCTCGTGGTGGACCGCCCCACTGGTTTGGCGGGGTTCTCAGGTCAAAATACACAAAATAATATGAGTAAATAGTAAACAACAATGTCATTTCTCGGAAGGCTCGCAAGTGCTGGGTCTCGCTTCCTTGGGCAAGCTACATGTGTCGGAACTAGATTCCTTGGACAGGCGGCGCCCACTGTTGCCCGCTTCGGAAGTATGGCTGAGCGTGCCCTGCCCTATGCGGGGCGTGCTGCGCAGACCGTGGCGAACGTGGCAAGCAACCCCATGGCTCAGCAGCTGGGCGCTCGCATCGGGATCGACCCCAGTCACTTCAGGCAGGTGGCACATGGTGCCACGAATGTGAACAACATGCTGGGAGCCCTGCCCGGGGCCGCCAGGCAGATTCACGGGGTCATAGGAGATACTAGCAGAGCAGTCAACGGTGCAGTCGGTCAGATACAAACTGCGGTCATGCCAGCGCGTCAGACACTGGCTGAGTTCTACAATAGAGCCTCTGGTAAAGAATAAATATTGCATTTCTAGCAAAGAACCACGATGGCTGGCGTGCTCCCCAAGTCTCTCATCTTCCCTCAGCTAAAGTCTTCCGCCGTGGCATGTAACTCCTCCCAGCATGTGATCACTCCCACCAGCCAGGCCACCAACTTCCAGCCTGGCCAGTCCCTCACCTTTGACATTCCGTGTGGCCAGCGCGCCACTTTTATCGATCCGGCTTCCACTTTCCTCCGGTTTGAGGTCGAGGTATCGGGCACACAAGCCAGTGGTAAGACGACTGCGTGGCATGCGCATCCCTGGGATTTCATTAAGCAGTTGCAGCTGAGCAGCAGCCAGGGCTCCACGCTGATCGAATCGGTGTCTGATTACCCCGTGCTGCACGGCATGCTCCGGGATCTACAGGGGAGCTACGACTCTGCCGTGGCTTCTGACACCCTAACGGTTGGGGCAGCTGGTACCCTTATCCATATGCGAGAGCCAGCTGGCCAGGAGATGAATGCGTATTTTCGATACACGATGCCGCTCGTCAGCTCCATCGGCACCCTTAACGCGGGTGCCACGTACATTCCAACCTGTGCACTCTCGGCACCGCTGCGCCTCGAGCTCCTTCTTAACAGCGTGGCAGCCGCCGTTGCCCTTTCTGGTGACACTGGTGGCTCTGATATTTCTGGGGTCACTTACACCATTACCAACCCGGTGCTGTGTATACAGTACCTGACCATTAGTGACATCGCGATGCAGGATATTCAGCAAATGACAGGGGGAACGTACCAGTACGCCACGACGGTTTGGCGTAGCTACAACACCGTGCACCCTGCTGGACAAGCCAGCAACGCCATCAAGGTCGACGCGAGGTTCAACAGCGTGAGGGGAATGCTCACGGCTATCCGCGACAGCTCTACTCTCGAATCGACGACGTACTACAGTTCTCAGCATCGGATCAGGAACTACCTCCAGGACTACCAGCTCCAGCTCGGCTCGAATTTCATTAACCCCAAGCCCGTGTCGTGTATTGATACCGCCGTAGAGGCCTTCGTGGAAGCCAAGCGTGTCTTTGCTGCTGGCTCTACCACTAGCGAGTCCCTGCCCACACTCATTACTCGGAATGACTTTGACGTCGATGCGAAGTTGACTGCAAAGGAGATCGTTGCGCGCACCACTGGTCCCGAGTTCTGCGGCTCCTTCATGATTGGCCATGAGCTGCAGCCATTCTCCCAGCTGCAGACGGCTCTCAGTGGTACTTCCACGACGGCCAACACCATGACGCTCCTCCTGAACTTCCAGACGGCTGAGCTGGCCAATGTGGCAGCGGTGACAATCACCTCCCTTGTCGAGGCTGATGCTGTCATCACGATCGCGGGAGGCCAGACGGTCATAGCCTTTTAACCTACCTTTTCAAGTATGAGCATGATTTCGTGCTCAGGCATGGTGGGAGTGCTCAGGTCTGAAACCTGTTTAAACCGGACATGCATGTACCCAGGTGCATCTTCAAAATACACTAGCCCGGTTTCACTGAGGCTACTGCTCCCAGTGAATATGGCAGCAGTGCACCACGGGTCGGGGTCCCAGTCAGTGCTCCCGGGGCGAGTGGTACTAGTGTTGACAAACCGTGTCAGCCCTGCTCCTCGCATTTCCAGCTTGTAGGCTGTAGTCGTTGTGGACAGGTTCGCACATACGAACTTGACCGTAGCCCGGTACCGTGCCTTAGGCACCTGTGGCAACCTCAGTGAATAAGAAGAAGTTGTACCCACCTCTCTGTCGCGTGAGCGAATGCAAACTGTCCAGTCGTCCATTGCTTGCTTTTACACCAAGTACAAGAAATAAAAAGAGTTCAGGCCTGCTTCGACCTGGGCTGAAACCATGGTGCGGGGACTGACAACTCAAGCACACAGCTCCCCCTCGCGAATGTGGGCACATGGCATGTGGGGGGTCCCCTAGTGCCGACCAAGGATTTCCTATATACAAGCACCATCATACCCTCAGAATCCTTGGTTTTCTATACCCAGCAACGCGATCAAGGCAGCTAGGAACGCTATCTAGGCAGCTAGGAACGCTATCTATGCAGGTGGGAACGCTATCTAGGTTGCTAGGAACGCTATCTATGCAGGTGGGAACGCGATCAAGGCAGCTAGGAACGCTATCTAGGCAGCTGGGAACGCTATCTAGGCAGCTGGGAACGCTATCTATGCAGGTGGGAACGCGATCAAGGCAGCTAGGAACGCTATCTAGGCAGCTAGGAACGCTATCTAGGCAGGTGGGAACGCGATCAAAGCAGCTAGGAACGCTATCTAGGCAGGTGGGAACGCGATCAAAGCAGCTAGGAACGCTATCTACGCAGGTGGGAACGCGATCAAAGCAGCTAGGAACGCTATCTACGCAGGTGGGAACGCGATCAAGGCAGCTAGGAACGCTGTCTATGCAGGTGGGAACGCGATCAAAGCAGCTAGGAACGCTATCTAGGCAGGTGGGAACGCGATCAAGGCAGCTGAGAACACTTCCTGCACATCAATAATTACTTTCCATGCAAGTAGATATGGTATCTAGCAAAGCAGGAAAGCTGTCAGCAAACAGCAAGACAGCAGCACAGAACGCGATCGGGCTGTACCATGAATGCACTTTCGTGTATTCAGCGCAGACTGCAGCGCAGACTGCAATTGGGCACAAGCCGGAAGCTAGTCGCCGCGCGCAATCTGGAACAGCTCGATCGCGCGCGTCAGCGGGACATCCTCGGACAGGAAGGTCACCAGTACCTCCATCTCCTCAGTGGCGTAGTGCTCGGCGCGCACTCCGGCTTTGTAGAGCTCGTTGGCGAACTCGGCGTCGGTGCCGTGCTTGTCCATGAGCTTCTTCACATCGATCGCCCTCTGCACGCGGGCAGCGGGTGTGGCGGCGGCCGAGCCCAGGCGGAAGCGGGCGAGAGCGCCGGGGGTAGTGGCAGCAGCGGGGGTGGCAGCGGGAGCGGGGGTGGCAGGGGCAGCGGGGGTGGCAGGGGCAGGAGCAGCGGCAGGAGCAGCGGCAGCGGGAGCGGGGCTGGCGGCGGCGGCGGCGGCAGCGGGGACGGGAGCATCCGAGAACACTTCCATAACATCACTCTCGCTTCCAGAGGATAGGTCCTCCAGGCGACCAGCTCCGGAGGGGGCTGCCTTGCGCTTTCCGCCCCTGGGGCTCTGCTCGCCGGCGGTGTCGGTATTGGTGATGGTGGGAGGCGTGTAGTACTGCAGCATGATGGCACTGTGAGTCCTGCAGCACCCGAAGCCCTTGCGCTCAATGTCCAAATACACGGGGGCGCAGCGGCGTAGGAGGCTGTCCAGTCCAGTGCATGTCATGCCGACGCGGGTGACGATGATCATGATAGGCTCCTTGTCGGCGATGCGGGTGTAGTCGACATAGAGGCCGGCAACACCGGTGAGCATGGCGTGGGTGGCGCGCTCACCGCAGTCCCAGTCCTTCACCTTGATATCCGGGTTTACACCAACCACGAGCGAGAGCGCGTTGATCTCGTCATCCTTCAGGCGGTACACCACGCGAATGCGGGTGTAGCCCTGGAACAAGGTGTTCTTGGACAACTTGACGCCTTTCTTGATGGCATCAGCAGACGCGATCGGTATCGCCACGCGATACCAGACCGGCATCGCGTCCATTCTGCGACGAGATCACAAACAGTACGGATCACAGCAGTTCTAAAGTGTGAAACGGGTTAATATGAGTGATCCGTGGCAACATCATTCGAACCGGGTGTTATATAAACGTTTGAACATGCGCGCACACGTGCGCACGTGCGTGCACATGCGTGCACACGTATACACACGTGTGCATGGGCTGCCGTGGGTGGCTGTAGCCATGAGGGCTTGTCCCCCTGCACGACACACATGCGGCGCGGCTGCGCCCAGGTGCGGGATGGCCTTTCCTACTGCTAACTAAACGCCTCTCAAACTTTGGTAACGCGGCATGGCGTCTAGCGAGCGCACCGGGACATTGCCGCACCCCTCCACACAAAACACAAAAGCGGGATTTCGAAAATCGCCCACCCTGCCCGCTATGTGCACTCCCGCCAGCGGCGCTTGTGCCAGCATGCATGCGCAACACTGCTCCCCACTGCTGCTGTGCTCACCTTGTCACGGGGGCGCCGGCGTCGCTCCCCCTGTCACCACTATCGAAGTGTGGCTGCAAAACACTCGAAGCGGGACCGTGCGCGCGGCGCGCGGAGAACGTTCCTGGTCGTTTTGTGGTGGAACAATACATGTGCTCAACAACCACGGCAGTATAGTGGCGGTGCGCGAAGAACGTTCTGGAAGTAAAGAACGTTCTCGGGGGGTTTTGTGGCGGCGCAATACAGCTGTTGAGCAGCAGCGGCAGTATAGTGGCGGCCCGCTGCAGCAGGGGTATGTACGTGTGAAGTATAGTGCAGTGCACTATCCTTCAGCTGCTGCTGCTGTTGCTGCTGCTGCAGCTCTGGCGCCTGCTGCTGTGTACAATGTGCAACGCGCGCGCGCAGCGCTGTGTGCACATGTGTGCAAGCGCGCAGCGCTGCACCGCTGTTGTGTTGTGATGAGTGCACACCTCATGCAGTGCACACCTCATGTGTTCAAGTCTGTTCGGAACAACACATTGCTCAGCAGTGCGGTGTTTTATCTGAGCCACTGTGCGCATGTGCAACTCCTAGTTGCGTGCTGCTGGCACTGCGCACACGGCGCTGATGGTGCGGGGGCCGGCGCCACAGAGTTACTGCGGCTAGCAAAAAGCTGCTGCTGCTGCCACTCTGCTGCCTCTGCTGCGCTGTGCAGCATTCACAATTGCCCCCTGACCGAGTTGCTCGCCACCGCCTGTCCACGCGAAACGCCAACACCACCAGCACGGGAAGCAGGGAGTGTGTACGGCGGCGGGGGCTGACAGGTACTACTAGGTATGCAACGCCGCGGGTGGCCAAGCAAGGCCCAGCTGGCACCAGCACTGACGTGACAGAGACGGTGAAGGCTGGCTCCGCCTGCTGAAATAAGTTGCAGTGCTCAGCACTTGCTCAGCGGCACAGCGGCTAGCCAACAGCCTGTGGAGTGAGGCGGCGGCGGCTGTGAAGCTTCATGAAGCTGAGCAGGGAACAGGTGAGTCATTGCAGGCGGGCTTGTGCTCTTTCTTACCACCCTTGATTGCAGACTGCATCAGTGGTGCTCTCAAGTCCAGAGTGCTATCTTGCAGCCTGGTTGCCGTCTGCTCAATGGGAGCCGGGGGCAACGCCGCTGTCAGTGCAGCTTCAAGGTGCTGTGTGCCTGATAAAGCACGGTGCTGCCTGTAGGTTGGTGTCCTGGCTCTTGCTGGTGATGGTGGGTGTTTCATGGTGGGTTTTGCCAAGTGGCGTCAGCGGTGTGGGCTGTCTGCCTGATGAGTACTGTACGCTACAAGTGTTGCACATGCGGTAGTTGCAGTGGATGGCCATGGCAACGATCATCAATGAACATCGCTCTGCAAGTGCGCATGTTACCGGCAGGCACAGCAACTATCATGCCTGAGTGCCAGATGCTATTTGGAACCAGTCATACTTTTATATGATATAAGAGTACTCTATATACATTTTCGAAGTATATCATGATGGTCAGGTGGTCTGCTCGCATGACAAGAAGATGTAAAATGCAGTGCATGATGCCTAGTGATACCCCACACATCCACAGCTGACCTAGAGGGCTGTGTTAGCAGAGGGACTGTGTTGCACTGTGGCCTCAAACGCGCAGCAGTGGTGTGGCAATGACCATGTCACGCAGGCAGTAGCCATCCTGCAGCAGGAAGTGCTGCGCACATGCTTTCATGTACCGTCTACTTCCTATTTAAGACCCCTCCATAAATTGGGATTGGCAATAAAAAGGGGGGGGGCGGGAGTGATTAGGGACGGCCAGTCAAAACCTCGCGGGGTGGGGTACATTATTAGGGAAAAGCTTCCCAGACGCCCTCTAGGACCCCACGCAGCAAGCAACACCACCACCATTGCATACGTCGCACGTTCCCGGCCGTTAGAGAACGCTCAGCGATTTCGCCGACCGGGAGGTTGCTGACACTCGCCGAGGCAGCGTGCCCAGCGGTTATCATGCAAATCAGCATGTTCCCGTGTTCGAGAGAGGGAGCGCCGTGGCCTGGCGCTGCTGCGCCAGCACTAGCACCCAATGTTGGGGGCTGCTGCTGCTGCTGTAGCAATTTTGAGCTGTGCTGCTGCTGCTGCTGCTGCACCAGTAGTGCCAGGGTCACCAGCAGTGCCAGGGTCACCGGTGGAGCGGGGGCAGCAGGGCATAGCGGTGGGGGCGGCTCTAGGTAGGGCGGTGGGGGGCAGCACCGACGGCACGGCCTGGACACAGCTGTCTTGACCTCTCATGAGAGGAGGCAGACGGTGCTGCTGCCGCCCATCATGATGCTGCTGCACCGGCCAGCTCCGACAGTTCACAGGTGGCTGTGTTGTGGCACTATCGGCGGTGAAAGTGTGCATGAAACAATACATGACCCCCAGAAACAGGCTGTGCTGGCGTGCTGGATGCGTGGGGGGCGCAAAACATTAGGTGGGGGCGGTTATGCCGGGGGGTGACGTAATTAGGGAGCGCCGGTTTTAAGTGGGGGGGGGCATAATTATGGTCAGCTAGTTAAAAGGGGGGTAAATAATTAGCGCCGCCCAGTTAAAACCTCCCTACTTATGGAGGGGGGTCTTAAATAGGAAGTAGACGGTAGGGGTTCCTGTGTGTTTGTTTACAGACAAGCACCTGTTCAGCAGTACCTGCCTACACGGTTGTGAGTGTGGACTTAGGAGTAGGAATGCTTCAGATATGCAACAGCACCCTGGCTGTCTGCACGCGCTTACGTTGGCAGTTGTGGCAGAGGCAGCCCAGTGGGGCACGGCCACAGTTGACTGCCGACCAGATGGCACCGAGGACAGCCTGTCTACCCATAGGTTGGGTGTAGGGGTTGTCAGTCTTCCACTTACAAACACACACCAGCACGCATGTGCAGCACCACAGACAGTACTGGTGAGCACTGCAACAGCCGCAGTGCGAACTTTGAAACAGCAGAGTTGTAGTACCAGTGCTCTGCAGCATTATTGCTGCTGCTGCTGCAATGTCTTCAGATTGCACCAATGCCTTTGCGCTTTGCCACAGAAGAGCATGCACGGTTGTGCTTCTTTCGCACCAAGCCACTTCAGGGCATGCGGCTGGTCGCACACCCCCTGGCATCTGCGCACTAATACCAGGGCGCAAGTAGAGTTCTGGTAGATGCGACGCTTCTCCCAACCTGCCACAACTACTTATAAATGTACTACAGTAGTATGATGTGCACATAGCTGCCAGCACTTGGTGCTTTGAGCCCTACTTTGAGTGCACACGGCAACACGTACAGGACACAGTGGCGCAGCGTCCAAGATACTGTTGATAATGTGGCGGCGGAGGTGTGTGCAACAGTTCTGTGACACCATGCAGCACAGAGATCCCTACTAGACTACTCAAGATGACATGTGTATGAAGCAATGGTGACCCATATAGCAGCCGCGCAGGCAACCAGCACAGCAGCATGGCAAGGCACAGCCGAGATGACACGTTCAGATTACCCCTATCGGTAGGACATGTGTGCACTGAGCAGCGAGAAAGCATCGATCGGTGTCTGTATGGCCGCTGCCTGCCGCAGGGGTGTGTGCACGCTCTCATGCTGCCTGCGTGTCACTGAGCGTCACGCGTACTCAAATGCGCAGCACTCGAATGTGCAGCACCACATGTGGCCCACCGTGAAAAAAACACACAACAAAATTCGAAGGCGATTCCTGTCCCCACCACTTGAGGCGTGTATGTAACACACACTGCCCGCACGCGGTAAGAGCGCTCGCCTCACACAGGGAGCCCTGTATGTGGTAGGAATTGTACAGGAACAGGAACTTACCGCTGCGGGCTGCATATCGCAGGACTGTCTTCATTGGCCGAGTCCGCCAAAATGGCTTGGAGTTCTAGCTCAAATTCGTCGTAAGAGCTGGGAGCTGCGGGCCCACCCAGGGCACACATGTCAAGCCCATCCGCGCAAAACAGCTGTGGCAGCCAGTTGTCGTTCACCTCGATTTCCATCGGTGTGGCGATCTCCCACGGCATGTGTTCGGCCATCGCCTGCGACACGCTCCCAGGCGCCATTGCAGCTGCCACCATGCCGGTGATGGGCACAACAGGCATGCTCGCCACCGCGCCGCAGGCATGCGGCATGGCAAACGTCGTCGCCGGGGACTCGGGCGTAGGTGTTAGTGGCCGCATGGCTGCCGCAGCACCCATAGCCGTCACCGCCGCACCGCCTTCCAACGCCATCAAGTCCGATGGCAGGCGCACAGCGGTAGCGGCGGCAGTGTCTGCGGTTGTCGCTGCGTCCGGTGGCAGGGGTGTGCTGCGGCCCAGCACTGGCTCCAGAGCCGCACCCACAACCACCGGGCCTGCCGCTCCGTCGAACATGCTGCTAACCCAGTCCACAGGTGCCACTACTGGCAGCGCCTGCGGTGGCTGGCAATCAGTGCCGCCCGCCTGCTGCGGCACCATTGTTTGTGGCGGCGGCACCTCAACGGAGGCAGCACTGGCAGGGCTTGATGAGGGGCTGACCCCGTCGCCCGCGGGACCCGGTGTGGCAGCCGCCGCTGGTGGTGGCGATGCATCCAAAGGCGCTGTAGCCGTGGCCGGTGAGACTCCGGCAAATTCTGTCGCCACGGCAACAGCCTCGTCGCCAGTGGGGGACGCCACCTGTGGTGGGCTAGTAGTACGTGTGTCAGCAACTGACTCAGAGTCGGACTCAAAGTACGACTCTGTGCAGCAGCTTGATGTGCGCGTGGATGGTTCCGAGACATCGTCAGCTGGGCCAACATGTGTGAAGACGCGCGCGCCTCTGCTCAGGTTCATCCTCAGGATCTTTCGAATGCCCACACAGCGGAAGTCACTGCAGGCAACAACGACGGACGGAAGGAAGGCGTGGTGAGCGGCGCCTGCGCAAGAGGTAAGCAGCGCATTTCGAAAACACTTGCTGAAGTGCACAATGTCATTAGTAGTACAGTGACAATAGCACCGGTGGCATGCACCTCGAACCTTCCAATAGTTTTGAACCAGAGCCAACCGGCACAAGGTGCGCTATAACAGTTGTGCCAGTTTCTGGTGCCGGTGGTGCCGCCACAAGCACCCAAGGTTGCGTGTGCAATGGCGCAGCAGCGGCGCCAGGCGTCACTTAAGTTGCAGGTGCCTGCACTACTAGGTTCTGTGAATTCCTGCTTTCAGGCACTGCCGGGTGCAGCCGTGGCAGCTGCTGCAGCGTACCTGCAGCCAGTCGTGGGAAGTTCCCCTGCCGCAGCTGTGGGCATGGCAAAAGGTTCATGCTCTGCGCCCCGCTGAAGCTGATTGCTCAGGCGCACAACTTCCTCTGCTTCGTCGGGCAGCCCTGCCGCTGCCAGCAACACCGGCATACAGTGCATCGCGTGCAGTATCTCCACGTGCAGGAAGAGGCCCGGCGCTGCGCGCAACATGCGCAGCAAGTGCCGCACAGCAGCCAGAGCGCCTTCCTGTGGTGGGGCGCAAAAAAAGAATACCGGTCAGTTGGACTCTCGGGACGTCGCGGTGAATGTCGCAGTGCACACGATGACACCATGCCCATTCAATGATATTCCTATCTAGCCCAAGTGAAGAGGTTGAAGAGGATGCATTGCCGGCCACCACAAGCAGCAGAATAGCCAGATGCACATATTTTCGAGCGATCCCAATGGGCAAACTAGTGATTGAAATACTATGCCGGTTTGCCGATTGCTTAAGCGCAGTGTGTCACACAAACGTAGCAGCCTTGCACCAGCTGCACTGAATCAATGAGCAGATGTCATAGTGCCGGATGCACTCACCTCGTCCATGGTGCATACCCGCAGGAAACAGATGTTGAGGAGCTTGACGGTGGCAAAGCTGGGCGCCCGGCTATACGCATCACGTAACAGCTCCGCAGCCAGCGCGTCTGCACCCCTGCACAGCCGCTGGGCCACCTGCACAGCCTCTTCGGCTCTTCCGCTCAGCACCAGCTGCAACACCTGAGCATGGGCTCACAGGTAGACAGTGGCAGTCAAACAGTCGAGCACAAATAAAGCTCCATCAAACTTTGTCCATTATGATACCCCTCAAAGGAGCAACTGTCACAGGAGCCTGCGCTTCAAATCCAACCAATGCTGCGCTGCTGAAGTGACTGTGGTGGATGGTGAGCTCATACCATGATTGTAACAGTTGACCTGCAGCGCCTGGCGCTGTATGTGCCAGTACCCCCGGCGTGCCAGTGGTGTTGCCTGCAAACCGTGTACTGCCGGCCAGCAAGCTGTCCCGCTCGTGGGGGTCGTCGAGCACGCGCTTCATTTTTTCTTTCCTCACGCGACATGGCCATGGTGCTGGCCATGTCGCGTGAGGACATGCAGGCCAACTGTAACAGTTCCAACCCTGGTATCGGCTCAGCATTGACAGCATTCGCTTCCGCAGCGCAGCGTTCAACTTGGTTGGTTGGCACAGGAGTTGGAAGATGGGCAACCCTGTGCATCAGTTCTTAATGCGTGTCACACGGCACATGCTGCAGTACTTAGGCAACATGCATGCCAGCATGCATGCCAGCACCACGTTGCACCGGGTAGTTATTCAGTTGACACCTGTGCACTGCGTGGTGTTCGCTTGTGTATCAGGCTATCAGAGTATGTGGCAGTCAAGTGTGACGGTCTGAGAGACGCACCTGAAGGCAGAGCTGCTCCAGCTGCATTATGGCAGGCAGCCACCGATCGCTGTGCATCGTCGCCTCAGCCACCAGTTCTGGCACAAGCTCAGGCGGCTGTGGCCCGTACAACTTGTGGAGAGCAGCAAGTGCACGTGCTTGCCGCGGCTGTGGCAGCTCCTGTGGTGCAGGTGCATGCAAAGCCACAGAGTGTGCGCGCCAGCTGTGTCAGCACAACACGGCCTGCAATGTATAAGCAATTGCTTACAAGCACAAGGTCGTGGAGGAGGTGCCTTGCAGGCCCATCGTATTCCAAGGGTCACACCCCATATGTTTTTTCAAGCAGCTGGGTACTACCAGCAGGCAGGCCCTGGGGGCACCTGCAGGGTGTACACGGCAAACTTTGATGCCACACATGCACAGCTGGTGGCATGCAGCGAGCTTGTTGCGGTTGTAGGCACACACCTTGGCCACATCGAGAGCCACATGCTCGAATTTGCCTGCCGCAAAATCGGAGTGCACGATACTGAAGTCCGATTGTCCCAGCATATTGTTCGTGTACATGGCACGTGCTTCCTTGTTTGGAAAGCCTGCGGACGCCAGCTGGGACCTGCATATACCACCAGGAAGTCGAGACCAGCAACAACTGTTTCAGCGCCAGCACATGGGCTAGCAAATGGCTGCCCTGTACCTGCGCTCGCTGCAGGCGCTCCTGTGACTGGCATGAGACGCGTTGGCAAGGAAACACATAGCGTAGCCTAGGCAAGGTGCAAAAGCCAACTCTGCTGCAAGGCCCTCGGACCAGTCATGATGTACGTAAATGGCGCGCACCTCATGTGTTGCTCCGCAAGTTTGTGCACGCGCTCGGTGCCCCCTCCGCCCATCTTCATGAAGTGCATGAGCTGACCTGCCAGAGCCTGTATGTCAAGCACAACCATAGGTACTTAGTGACACCCCCCCCCCCTTTGGTGGCATGCGGGAAAGGTTGTCAGCGTGAGCAGACGTTCACATGCACTTGGCAATGCGTGGCACAGTAGTAAGGTGCTTGCCAGGTGTGGACCCATGCAATTGTTTACACAATGAAATAACATGCATGTTTTTGGTGGCACACAGGGCCGGTATGGCGCGTCCGCACTGGGCCTGCCCTAGCAGCAGCACACAGTGTGCGTACTTGTTAAGTTGTTTGTGTACAGTGACTGACAACTGAACATGAAGTGGTTGCACTATTTGCAGCGGCAATAGGTAGGAAGTGGTCACCACCGTTGTGTTAAGCGCAAGGCTTTAAGCCCGGCTTAGCACTCACTTTGTGTGCCGCCACCGCGTCATCGGATAGCTCTGCAAGCCACGCAGCGGCCATGGTGATGGATGTGTCAGCCTGGCCACCGGCACTCCACACAGCAAGCTGTTGCTTCTGGCTCTCCTCAAGCAAGCCAAGCACATACGCCGCTATGTGGTGGTACATGGCGCAGCTGCGGAGCACACGGAGGCATTATGACAGCAGCGCAGCAGAGGCACTCGGGTTGAATATTGTGCATATTCGGCGGCAGCAGCGGTGGCAAAGGCAGGAGCTGCAATGCAACAGCTATAGTGGCAGTGGCGGCCACAGAAGTGGCAGCACCGTGGCAGCAGAGACAATAAAAGTATGCTGATCAGCTAATGCTAGTGTGCTCGGGCAAAAAAGCACTGTGCGCCTTGGCTGTCGAAGCCGCACTGTCCCCAAACAGCCACCATGTGGGTCCAACCACCAGAGACCCCTCCCTGACTGAGCCAGTCAGACATGCCACACTGCCAACCAATGAGAACACTCACCCCGCCACATCCTCCATGTAGTAGAGGATGAATGACATGAGCACGCTGGCTTGAAACACCTCCTGCACTGGCACAATGCCCCCGCCAAACAGTGCGCAGCCCGCACACCACATGTAGCGCTTCACCTCAGGCGTCACTTCCGCGGTCACCAGTAGTGCGCCGCCAGCAATGGCCGCCCACACCTGTGATGGCGGTGCACCATGGCAGGGGTGAGGCTTTGCAAACATGTATCACAGGCTGCAGACAGGTGCAACAATAACAGCAGCAGCTGCAGCCGCGGCAGGGGCAAGCAGTGCTGCTGCACGTGCGTCCCCAGCAGCACCTCATGGGCTGCACCAGCGCAACCTGCCACAGCCTGTGCACAAACGCGCCTGGTCATCACAGTGTGCGTCGAGCCAGAGCAGCCTGACACACTTAAGACAACTCACCATGGACTGATTGGCAGCGGCAACAGCTGCGTGTCTCTCCTGAGGCGTGTACACCTTGCTGCCACGGCTCCTGCAGCCAGCGCCATCGCTGCTGAGCACGGCCTCTCCCTTCACATGCGCCGCCGTGCTGCCACCAAACGTCATCAGGTCCATGGCAGCCCGCCGCAGCACCACCTCTGGCACCAAGGCCATGCCGCCCAGCGCAAGCAGGTACACCTCAAAGGCATGCCTCTCCTTGCGCCCCAGCGCTCGCCCCGTGTGGGCGGCAAGGTACTGCGGGCTTGAACCCACCGAAGGCTCCAGCTTGGGCTGCACCCCAGTCTTTCGCATGGGCTGCAGCAAACCGATACGGTGGCAGGTAGGGGCACGTGCGGGCAGGATAGGTGGGGGCTGGAAATCATGGAAAAAAGCTGCCGCAGGTATCGGGGTAAAAAACCCCCCCCCCCCCCCCCAACAATAACACCTCCCAGGTTAGGTGGATGAAGTGGGTCTGTCTGGAAGACCGAGGGTTGTCTCTATAATAAAATTGCTTCGCGTACGGTAGGGGCAAATGGTACAAGACCCCACCCCAATAAAACCTTCTGTGTAAGAGACGGCCGATGCTTGGCAAACAGAATCAGCGCAGTTTATACTCCAATACCTGCTAGGCGACGGTAGCGGGTTGCATGTTGAGGTGTCAGATTGGCGTTTACTGGGCCGGAGGCTGCTGCTCTGTGCGTGCACCACCTCACACCATCCTCCCACCTTGTGTGCCACAAACAGTGGCTCACAGAGTGCCAACCATGCTGGTGCACACAGCTTTAGAAGCGCCAACAGGTGCTGTGGTGCCCAGTTCGACGGCACTGCAGCTGAGCACTTTGGTCACCTACTGAACCAAAACCGCGGGCTGCTAAATTACCATGTGCACTGAACTGCTACTACTGTACAATTCCCCGTTTTATTGCCCCCTACAATTTAACGGGTTGTTCCTCTAATATCTACAGTTTTTTTGCTGTGAGATGCTGCCGTGTGTTGTGGCGTTTGGTTGGAGGCGGATAGCGCGGGCTATACAGCACGCCCCAGGGTGCCCATGGTTTGGCTGACGTGCTGCCCCCGCTGCTGCTCGCTGCTGCAGCGGTGCTCTGGTTACTTCGCTACGTGCTACGATGTTGTGTAAAGAACACTGACCGTTAGCCCGCCTGACGTTTGCAGGCGGATAGCACTAGCTTTGAAGCACGCCCCAAGGAGTGCGGGGTATGCACACGCAGGCGATGGTGTGCCGCTCCAGTCACACAGCAGCTTGCTTACCGCTCTGGTAACTTCGCTTTTCGCTGTCGCCGACGCTTCAAAGTTTGACGACACATACCTGCTTTGACAGCAGAGTTCGGAGACGCTATTACTCGCGGCCACGAGCACGCTTGCGGCAGCAACCAGTTTCGACGGGTAGCGTAGTAAATATCGTCATCCTGGCGGCAGCCCCTGCATCAGCTTCCCGCGCGCGGGCAGCGGCAGAAAACACTGCAGCAAAGCAGCAGATGCCCTGCCGCGCCACCAAGGTGCTGCCGCAAGAAGAAGAGCCACAAGAGGGTCTTACCCACACAGGGAAGGCACCCCTGGCCTGACGGGCCTGCCTACACCGCCCACAGGCAGATTAGCTTATTGCAATGCTGTCACTTGCCCTTCCTGCCCAGTTATGATGTGGTGTGAAATGGGTCAACAAGCCGACGCTCGAACTGTAGGTGTGCGGGCGCGGTCCCTTTTTTACAACGCACTTGGAATTAGGCAAACCCAGTTGCTGCCCCGCCCTATATCAACCTGTCATCTTCAAATAGCAATGCTTGCTGTGTTTGCTGCGCAAGACCGCCACCACAGCAGTTACTTCAAAATTATAATTGGTACTTCTGAAGTACATTTGTAATAGAAGGACATACACTTCGAAGTGTATGTGTGTGCGTGTCGATGAAGCCTACCTACTGTCAGCCAAGATAGCTGACCACCCCTGAGTGCTGTGCCTGGCGCGAATGCCAGCAGCAGCACCATGAATTTTTATTTGCCTAGGGCAAAAACAAAGCCACCCACACACCCCTACACGCCCCGTTGCCGTTGACCAAGTCAGTATCCAGTGGGCTGGGGATGCTGTTGGCAGCAAGACCAACCAGCCTACATGGTGCCAGAGCCCTTGGGAGGGACTGTTGATTCCAAACAAGATGATGCCGTGCTGCTGCCGCCATATCGGCACACCCCACATCCACAACTCCAGTACATCAAGCTGCAAGCAGGAGGCACGAGAGCATCTCTGCGGCAGGCACACCTCTCCGAGAGAGCGGGCAGGCGGGCAATGCAAAAACCTCAGCAGGCGTGCGTTCATCAGCTTCATGAGGAGGAATCCCGGCATCCTCAAGCGTATTTCAAGCTTGCTAAGACGGCGCGGCCAAGGCAGGTAGCCACGCACCCAAGGGGGGTGGGCGGGGCAGCAGCACGCAGCTGCTGCTGCACACACACACACACAGCAACACACAGAGCGCACCCCTGCTGGCTGGCTTTTTGTTTTCAGCAATCGGCTTTTTTGTTTCAGCACTGATGCTAACCTGTGTTTCGTAGGAGCAGTCTTTGCCCAGCTGCACGCACCGCCCGCAAGGAAGACGCCTGTCGCACCGTTGCTTACGCCTGTGGCAGGACTTGCAGGCCCGGCCAGGACCGCTGCCCGCCGCGATAGGCACGGCCGCCGCTGCTGGAGCGCCTGTGGTGTCGCCTCCTCCATTTGAAGCGGCAGCAGCCGGCACCGCCGCCTGCTGCTGCTGCTGCGGCTCCTGCTGCTGCTGCTGCAGCTCTGGCGCCTGCGATTGCTCCATGCCGGGCTTTCGCCAACCGGGCTTGCCCCTCTGCGCTGCTGTGTGCGCGCGCGTGTGTGGGGGGGGCGTCTGGTGCTGGTCCCAGCAGCAAGAGAGAGACCCGTCTCCAGCACTAGATCTTCCGCAGAAGAGCGGCGGAACAAACCCATGTGTGTCAAAGGCAACACGTGAGGTTGTGGCGCCACAAGCGCGGCATGGCGGAAGCGGTGGCGGGAGCATGCGAAAGAAGTGGTGAGGGCGCCCACGGCTAAAGTGCGGGGCTAGTTGTGCGCTACAACTCCACCCCACTTGCAAAATGGTAGCGTTGCTTGTACAAAAGTTTCAGTTTGAAGACGTGCACACCAACACCCCCACACACTGCCAAGGTCGGCAGCAGCATCAGTCAGCTGCTGCTGCGCTGAGAGTGCGTGCCTACCTATCGCTACACGCGGTGTAGAACCCGCATCCCTGCGTGTACTCGGTGCCCCATAAATTGTACGCATGCTATTCCCAACCAGTGCTGGCACACACCGCTGTCCCGGGCGGTGTGAGGCCAAGTTTTGTATGAGGAGTAGTGCGCAGTGCAAACTGCAGCACCTCCAACCCTTGATCCCAGTTATCTTGCTTTAGCATTTACCCATTGGGCAAGTGCTTGAGCGATGCGGTCATTTACCTTCTCAGCTTTGTTTGACTGAGGATGGTAACTTGGGCATTCGATGCTCAAGGGAGGGCTTCTCAACCCGAGCCTGGTGATGGCGCATTTGCTGCACAGCACACTGTTGGAGACTGTGCAGCTGGATGGTCACCAGCGTTGTACCTTGCATGGGCTCTGGCATGCCCACAAACTTGTGCAGATACATTATAGTATACTGAAGTCAACGTTCTGAAGTATATATCTATGAAATTCATCTAGGAGCGATACATACTCTACAGTAGTAGATACTGTAGATGTGTTTGTAGGACGGCCCACCAAGGCCATGTACACCACAGTGTAGTGCATGCCATGTGAGCTGCGACGGCCGTACTGGCCAGCCCGGGCGAGGGGGAGTGGCAGCCAGTGGCTGCCGGTTGGTGCAAGTACCGCTGCTGCTGGTGCTGCTGGCGCGTGTGTGCGCGCAACAGGTACGTCTACACAAAACGGGTCTCTAGAGGGCAAAAAAGGAGGGGGAAACTTAGCCTTTCTCTTTTTCTCTAAACCCCTTGTGTCTGCACAACACACCAACGCTTTTTGACAGCGCCCCCACCTGCTCAGCAGCACATGTCACGTAGTGCACATGTACAGCTATGTAGATGGTGATGTAACAGCCATTTAGGCGATTTACACATGTAGTCATGTACTACTTCGAAGTATGTAGGCACAATTTTGGGTGTGGATGATGACTCATTATCATCAAGTGGTGGAGGCGCTGGACGGCATCTCACCGCTTTTACAGGTACTTGCAGTCACGTATGAGAAAAGTGGGCAGGGGCGGGCACAGGCTGCCGTACGCCGTCAAGACTCCCCTCTTTTCAAAGCAGTGTTCAACAGAACTTTGGTAGTAAAGTAGTACTTGAAGTAAATTAAAGGCACCACGCTCCTTGACGTTCGCCAGCGCTGCTGCTGGTGCCGCAAAAGTGGGTGGATGGTCAGCAGATGGTCAGCAACGGCGGAGGCGGCACTGCTACGCGGCAGTAGGGGAGGCGGGCCTGCCACGGAGGCTTCGGCATTGCGCTGTGCGGCAGGCGGGCGATGCAGCTGGCGTTGAAGTGGATATCATAGCATATGCGGGTGCTGCTGCGGTGACATTGGCGGCCCTGCGGGGTCAACAAATGTGTGGCGGCGCTCCACACCCTGTGTGCACAGGTCTGTTTTGAGACGGGCCGCTGCACAAACACCTGCTGACTTTGGCTGCGCTCTCGTGACGGCAAGACTGAAGGTGTGCGCCAAAAAAGTATGCCTAAAGGCTTTTGAATCAGTGAATTCCTCAAGTCCTGGTACTTCCTGGAACTTGTGCACGTGGTGGTGTTGCACTTGCTCAAACATGCGTTCTTCCGCCGCGGCCGCTTCCGCCTGCAGTAGCATGCGTGTGGACATGTGTGCGCAAGCAGTTGATGTAGTCATTGTGCATTTTGGTGCCACAGATGCGTTCATGGCGCGACATGGCTTCACAGGTGCTCTGCTGAGCACTGTTGTCAGTGCTGAGCACCGGTGCCGGCTTTGGCAGCAGCGCATACACGGCCTACAGCGAACGTAACTGCACTGAATCGTATGATCATCGTACACATACTGCACGCCAAGCGCTGACAGCATCGCTGGTTTCATAGGCGTCACCCTCCCTCGGGGGCGCTTCCCAGCCCAAGCACCCGTGTACTTTTGGTAGGTCTCATCATGGGCCTCATGTAAATACTGCCGGTTACTACTGCCGGTACCATGTAGAACCTCGTACGCAAACACATCACACACTGCCTCATGCAAATACTGCCGGTTTCCGGTACCATGAAGCACCTCGTACACACACATCACACACTGTATTTGAAAAACACACACATCGACTGGCGCTCCTACTACTTCCGAAATACAGTGTTGTAGTAGTTTTATTGTGGGCGTATGCGCAACCTCGGCCTAGGTCATGCAAGCCAGCATGAAGCAATGGCATATGCTTGACCCCATATAGACATGCTGACAACTGCAAGTTAGCATGTGCGTTTGCTCCAAGTAGGTTTGTCCATTTGCACCTCTCAACCCTGGGCGTGCAATGGCCTGCTAATGTACTAGATATCTTATGTATCTGGTATGTGGTGGATACATGTGCACCAGCCCGTTATCGCTGTGTGCCAAGGCATGCAAGCTACAGCGTGAGCGCGCGCAGCGCCCACCCAACAGTGCCTGCCGTGCACAGTGCTCCCGCAATCAAACCCTATCGCTGCTCCATGGCCACTGCCACCGCCGCTGCCAACCCCTCCCCGGCTACAGAAACCAGTGCTGCTACTGCAAGTAAGCCTAGGCTGGCACGAGTACTGAGAACGTGCTACCTAAAGTTGTAGCAGCTGCTAGTGGGCGCTTGTACAGTGTAGCCTAGTCAACATGCCCTACTTGGGGGTGAGGGTATTTGCACGGCCACAAGTGCAAGGTTACATTTTATGAGGTACTAGTAGTACCGGTCCTACTTGTAGGTTTGTTATGTGCACCTCGTGAAGGAGCGTGCAAGGCCCGAAAATGTGGAATGCTTACAATTTTATTTTCGTCAACGTATTAGCAGCATGAGTGTGCAGACAAGTGCAAGGCTAACCGCAGTCGGGCGAATTTCCTTCGAAAAGTCGACGAAACCACTGTTGCCACTGCTACTACTAGGCTAGTAGGCGCATCCAAGACGGTGACACCACGTGCGGAGGGCATCACAGTAGGCAAGCACCCACACACTTGGTCAAAAACACGTGTCATCGAGGGTATGCCCATAGTATGGGAGGGTATGGGGTATGGGAAAGGGTACGGGGTATGGGATGGGGTACGGGGTTGGGTGGGGTACGGGTATGGGATGCCATTGGGTATGGGGTATGGGATGGGGTTTGAGGTATGGGCTGCACTGGCACACTCGCGTGCTACGTGCATCAGCGGTGCGGTCCGCAAAGCCTCCATCTCAGCAACATATTGGATGCGCAAGTGCTGCGAGCCCACGGGTGGGCGTGTCCCGGCACAATGTGGTGCGGGCTTCACCAGGGCATGTGCTATAGCTAGAGCACCTGGTGCAGGCCGCCTCTAGGCTATGGCACGGCTGCCGTCACTGGCGGGAATTTGCCAAAGTGGCATGCAAGTCGAGCTCACAAACGTTGTAAGGGGTGGAGACTGTGGGCACATGCCGACTGCACATGTCTTTCCCACCCCCGCGAACCACGCGAACCGCTGTAGCTGTGGCAGCCAGCTGGCATGGAATCGGTACTCAGGGGCGTGGCCCCCTCGCACGGTGCGTGCTGGGCACTGGCGGGCTGTGACATGCCCAGCAGCAACGTTGAAGCTGCCGCCGTGCGAGCTGAACTCATAGGGACGTCCCCCTGAGTTCACAAGCAACGGGCACCACACTCACCTCCGCTCTGCCACACGCATTTGGCACGGCAAACCTTGTATCCGGGGAAACACGCGCGGGCGTTGGCGGCCACCGTAACATGACTGCGCCCATGGTCGCAGCAACCTCATCGCCTGTCACCGCCGTCAAGTGCGATGACACTGGCGGGGCCCGGCCCAGTGTGGTGGCGATGGCGCCACTTTCCCAGTGAGCGCCCATGCTTCTCGGAGTGTCCACTTGTGGTGGCAAGGGTGGGCTGCTGCCCAGCTCCTCTTCCAACGCGGCATGTCGTTGTCCCGCCACCACCGGCTCTTCCGGTTCGTCAAAGACGGTGCTGACCCAGTCCAGAGGTGCCAGTACCGGCACCGGCGGCAGTAGCTGGCAGTCTGTGCTGTGCGCCTGCTCGTGCACCATGGCTGGCGGCGGCGGCCCTCCCGCAGAAGCACCATCGGAGGGGCGTAGTGCTGGAGTGCCTGGTGTGGCAGGCGCTGGCCGTGGTGATGGTGCATCGATAGGCGCGGCAGCTGTAGCCCGTGCAGCACCTGCAAATCTCGTCGCCGCAGCAGTAGCGCCGGTGGGGGACGCCACCCACGGCGGGCTGCCGGTGTCACCAACCGCGTGTGTGCTTGGTGTAGCGCATGGATCCGCTGCTTGGGCCTCGACGTCGACGGGAGGGCCAACACGTGTGAAGACACGCGCGCCCTTGCCCAGGTTCATCCTCAAAAGGTTAGGAATGCCCATGCAGCGGAAATCACTGCAACACAACAAAGACAGAGGGACAAGGCAGGCAAGTTGTGTTTCAAGGTGTGCTCATCAATCTGACAACAGCACCGGGTGGGGCGGGCCACCAGGCATCAGCCAAAGCTGCAGTATTAGGATGCTGGTGCTGGCGCTGCTGCCGCAACATGCAAGTGTGCGCATGCGCAAGAGTGCATGCAGCAGATGCGCCGGCTGCACTGCAGGTGCCTGGGCAGGTACCACTAGTTCGTAAATGTTGTACTTCAAGTAGGTTTCAGCTTCTGTGCTGCACAGAACGGGGCAGACACAACCGCGGCAGCTGCTGCAGGGTATTACCTGCAGCCCATGGTGGGAAACTTCCCGGCCGCACTTGTGGGCACGAGAAACGGCTCATGCTCTGCGCCTCGCTGAAGCTGGTTGCTCAGGCGCACAAACTCCTCTGCTTCATCGGGCAGCCCTGCCGCTGCCAGCAGCACTGGCATGCAGTGCATTGGGTGCAGTATCTGCACATGCAGGAACAGGCCCGGCGCCGCGCGCAACGTGCGCAGCAAGTGCTGCACAGCAGCCAGAGCGCCTTCCTGTGGTGGGGGGGGCATGGCAGAAGGCTGGTCAGTGGCAAGTCTCGGCGTGTCGTGGTGCATGTTGCAGTACACACCATGACACCACGCCACACATGACTCGTATTGTGCCAAATTGAAGCCTAAAAGTGGACGGGCGAGCATTGCGAGCCGGCGCATTGCTGCGAGCGGCAGAACAGCTATAAGCGCGCAATGCGCACATCTTTTTGCCTAAGAAAGAAACACCGATTGCATCAGTGTGCCGGGTTGCCGAGCACGCGCAAACGTAACACCGGTGTGTCAGCTGCACTGATGTCACAGTACCGGATGGACTAACCTCGTCCATGGTGCACAGCCGCGCTAGTACACACAGGTTGAGCAGCTTGACGGTGGCAAAGCAGGGTGCCCGGCTGTGCGCGTCACGCAACAGCTCCGCAGCCAGCACGTCTGCAACCCTGCATAGCCGCTGGGCCACCTGCAAAGCCTCAGCCGCGCTGCCGCTCAGCACCAGCCGAAACACCTGAGCATGGGCCCACAGGTAGGCAGTGGCACACAACCAGTCGAGCGCAATGTGGCATCAACCTGTGTCCACACCCCTACCAGCAACAGATGCCAGAGAGGCGCCATGGATGAGCCCGAGCTTCACTGGCACACAAATCAAATCATGTGCAGTCCTGCGCAGTGCCACCAGCTGTTAACGTGCATAGGCTGCAAGCTGGAATACTCCCCCAACATGCATGCCAGCACCAGGTTGCATGGGGTAGGTAATCAGCTGTCATCAAAAGCATGTGTGGAGTCCTCTCGTGTACGACTTGCCAGCGAATGCTATCCACGCGTGTGGCAGGCAAGTCTGTCGGTGTGCAAGTCGCACCTGGATGGCCAGCTGGTCCAGTTGCATTATGGCAGGCAGCCACCGCTCGCTGCGCATCGTCATCTCAGCCACCAGTTCTGGCACAAGCTCAGGCGGCTGTGGCTCGTACAGCTTGTGGAGAGCAGAGAGAGCACGTGCTTGCCGCGGCTGTGGCAGCTCCTGCACATGGTGCACACGAGAGGAGAGTGCGCACTAGCTGGGTCAGCACGAGGAAAAGCAGCAACGGACCTGCCAAGTCTGTGCACAAGGTTGTGGACGAGTCCACTGCAAGCACACCACATCCGAATTTTCGCACATCCAGTGATCTTTTGCGTGGCTGCATGGGCGGATGGCACCTGCAGTGCGCACACACCACTCAACACTCGTGCACCGCTGGGTGTGTTGCAGCGTGCTTGTTATTACCGGTTACATGCACGCCAGGCACATACCTTGGCCACATCGAGGGCTACATGCCCAAATTTGCCTGCCATAAAGTCGGAGTGCTTTAGGGTGTAGTCCGATCGCCCGAGCATCTTGTTCGTGTACTCGGCGCGTGCCTCTTTGCTTGGGAAGCCGGCGACCGCCAGCTGTGACCTGCAGACACAACCGAGTGCCACAAGTGATCGACACCAGCAGCAACAGCTCAGTGCCAGCACAGTGCTAGTCATCACCAAGTGTTACAAGCTTGTGCACGTTTAGCATTGGTAAATTCCCCATCTAAAACTGCCACACAACAGCCAGAGTGGCTCATTTGTGCTGACAAAATCTGTGTGGACTCGTGAAATGGGCGTCAACGACACCACTAGCAGCACACAGCGTACCCTGTGCCGAGTGCAAAGCCAACTTTGCTGCAACACCTTCCAGACCAGGTACGCCCACGAATGGTGTAACGCACCTCATGTGTTCCTCCACGAGCGCGTGCATGCGTTCTGAGCGGCCCTCCATCTTCATGAAGTGCACAAGCTGACCTGCCAGAGTCTGCACGGCAAGCACACCCACAGGTAGATCACCAGGGCGTGGTTCAGTTGTGGCTCCTTGAGAGCAGAGACAGGGTTGACCAATGTGTACCATCTGTTATTCGTACATGGCATTAGCTCCTGCTGACAAAAGGAGTTGAAGATTCAAGCAAAGGCGCGAATTTGGGTTTTGAAATAAAAAAATTAGGATTCCCAGCAGATAGATGACCAGAGGGAGGTTGTGAGCGTGTGCAGTGGCAAGTTGAAGGGTTGGGCACCATGCCCAGATCTTCGCATGCACTTGTGTGGCACTCTCATGTGTACATGCGTGCAAGCCGGCCTGTGCGCATATTGTGAAGCACAGGGCTGAGCACACGGAGCTGGTGCAGCGGTGCCATGCTGGGTGTGCATTGGCAGCACAACCTGCCTGAAATCGTACGAGCAGTCAAATCGTTGGTGCTCATCGCTGCTGCGGCAGGTACAACATGCACATACCCTGTGTACCCCCACAGCGTCATCCGAAGGCTCTTCCAGGTGCGGCGCCATGTTTGAGTCCACCTGGTCACCAGCAAGCAGCTGTCTCTGGCCCTGCCGGAGCAAGCCAAGCACATAGGCCGCTATGTGGTGGTACATGGAGCACCTGCAGTGCACACAGAGGCAGAGCAGCGCAGCATCAGCAGCCAGGTTGCCTTGCAGTTGTCAGCAGCGGTGGCAGAGGCGGCGGCAGCAGCAATGGCGTTGGCAGGGTTGACCGCAATACTGGCAGTGGCGACCATGGCAGCGGCAGCGGCGGGTGCGATGGAGGCAGCAGGCACAGCAGCACCGTGGCAGATCAGTCACTGGCAGTGTGCTCAGCAGTTTGGTTGCACTTGAGAGCAGGGCGCCCCTTGGCTGTCAACGCCGTCTGGTCAACGACCGTGCTGCTTCTGAACTGTGTGCGCTAATTCCCTGAACACAAAAAAGAGCTCACCCCGCCACGTCCTCCATGTAGTAGAAGATGAATGACATGAGAACGTTGGCTTGAAACACCTCCTGGACTGGCACGGTGCCCCCGCCCCACAGTGCGCAGCCCGCACACCACATGTAGCGCTTCACCTCGGGCGTCACACTTGCGGTCACCAGCAGTGCGCCGCCGGCAATGGCCGCCCACACCTGCGATATTATGACAGTGGTGCATCATGACGGTAGGGGATGAGGCTGTGCTCACATGCGGAGGGACAGACAGCTGTAGACCTGTGCGGCAGCAGCAGTAGCAGCAACAGCTGCAGTGCGCCGCTAGCAATGGCTGCCCACACCTGTGATGGCGGTGCACCATGGTAGCGGGTGAGGCATAGTGACTGTGCAGCAGAGGAATCAGCGGCTTTAGACTTGTGCGGCAGCAGCAGTGGCAGCAACAGTGGCGGCAGCGGCAGCAGCGGCAGCAACAGCCGCAGCCGCAGCACCCGTGATAGCAGGTGGTGCTGCTGACATGTCACCTGCAGCACCACATGGAGTGCAGTGGCACAGCATGGCCATGAACACTCTGTCGCCTGCTAACACAGAGAATTGCACCAGAGCAACCTGCGACAACTCACCATGGACTCGTTGGCAGCGGCAACAGCTGCATGTCTCTCCTGAGGCGCGTACCCCTTGCTGCCACGGCGCCCGCCGCCCCCGTCGTCGCTGCTCAGCGCGGGATATCCCCTTGCCTCCGTGCGCGACCACGCGCAGCTGCCAAATGTCATCAGGTCCATGGCAGCACGCCGCAGCGCTGCCTCTGGCACCATGGCCATGCCGCCCAGCGCCAGCAGGTACACCTCAAGAGCATGCCTCTCTCTGCGCCCCAGCACTTGCCCTGTGTGGGCGGCAAGGTACCGCGGGCGTGGACACGCCAGAGGCTCCAGCTTGGGCTGCACCTCACTCTTTTGCATGGGCTGCAGGAAACCGTCGCGGCGGCAGGTACGGGGGCGGCGGGAGTAGGATAAGTGGGTGGTGAACCAGCGTGTAATACAGCATGAGCACAACTTCTTCACAAGTGGTAGTACCCAAATTCCTGGCACCCCGCACGCCCTTTTGCCCTTTTCCCCCCTGTATTGTCACAGTGTAGTGACAGCACTTCGCACTACTTCCAAGTGTTGCTGCTGCCGCCTAACAGCACTGGCGGCTGACCCCATGGACATGTGCTCCTGCAAGGGTTCGTGCCCTCACTCGCAATGCTTGGCAGGCGCCATTGCAACCACCACCCTTGCTGCGCTCTACGTACACGCTCAATCACACGTTGGGTAGTTCGGGATGAAACTGCTCAGCAGCAGCTGAAGTCGGAAAGTGTTCAACATCAATTGGTAGTGCACACATACATATATATATATGTGTGTGTACATGATACATAATTTGTACACATACTACAAAGCGCAAGCCTGCGGCCGAGAACTTCAGGTTGTTGGGCTAGCTACCTACTAGTAGGCCATCATGGGTGTGTGTGGCACACGCAAAAGGCGATTTCTCCGCCACGTTTGGTCTGTGCTGCTAGCCCCTTGTACACATGCATGTAGAGTCGTCCCTTCAGCGGCGCGAGTCACGACGACGCGGACACGGCTGACATTCCTACTGCTGCTGTCTGCTGCTTGCTTCACGCGCACTGTGCGTCTCCCTCCCCCCCACACCCCCCGCTCGTGCAAACTCTCAACCGCGCAGGTTTTTGGAGTCAGACTCAATGTTTCTCCGGTTGTTGCTGACACATCGTGGCTGCAGCTCAGCACCGCGGCGGCGGCCTACCTAGGCCGCAGCCATCACCCACGCGCGACGGGATACCCGGAGCAGCGCTGTAGGCGCTCCTCCCCACCACGACTCATACGCTCTTCTTTCGGCAGTTATTTCACACACGGTGTGTGCACACACTGGGTCTCTCACCTGTGTCTCATAACAGCAGACCTTGCCCAGGTGCACGCAGCGCCCGCAGGGGAGGCCCCGGTCACAGCGCTGCTTACGCCTGTGGCAGGACTTGCACGCCCGACCGCTGCCCAGGACAGATGCTGGCGCCGCATCGAGCGTGCCGCCCATCGTGGCCCAGCCGCCAATGACCTCAGCGGCAGGCATTCCTTCCTGCTGGCGCTACTGGTGCAGCTCTGGCGTCTCTGCGGGTGCTCCGTGCTGGGGTTCACTCACTCGCGCCACTGCTGTGCAGCACGCCAGCAACGCGGCGTCTCCCCCCACGCGCGCGCCCGCGCCTGTCGATGTCCCGCCTCTCTGGCACTGCACGCAAATGGTCCAGTGTGAGTGACAGTGCGCAATTGCACCAAGGGGGGCGCAAGTACTCTGAAACCAGATTGTTGTACCGTCTTGTGAGTGGTGATCATTGCAGCGCGAGGGGGAGAGAGGCGCGTGTGTGGGGCAACGAGTTCGATCGAGAGAGGCCGGCCATAGGGCATAGGAAGCTTGCATTGTTGCGTGGAGCGCCACCATTGAAGGCGCCCCGAGCAAAGGCAGGAAAAAGCGCCGCCAGGCCCGCCTTGCTGGCGCGCGGACTGAGCAGTCCTGCAATTTATGGGGAAGGCAAAGTAAGTGACTGTCGAAGTGTCGCTTAGTGAGCAGTACATGTACATTCAAAACATGTGTACCTGGTGTGTGAGGTACTATGCATGTAGTACTCCAGGCTGCGGCATGTTCTGTACGGGGTGGTGACAGGCCTCTGGTTGGCTTTTTTTTTGGTCCACTGTGCTGAGCAACTTGACATGGTACAGATCTGTGTAGACTTCGAAGTACTTTTATTAAACTCTGCTTAGGGAACTGAAAGCCGAATTACATGTACTACAGTAGTACATGTACTTGAAATGTGCTGTAGTATACGCGTTTGTTCACAAACTTGGAGTACATGCTGCTGAGCATCGTGATATTGTCGGCTAGCAACAGCACGCCTGGGAGGATAAGTCATTGAGTAGATTCTGGTGTTCGTCTACTGAATGACTTAGCTAAAAAGGGCTTTTCCAGTCGCGCACACCATGTGCATGCACATATGGCTTAAGAAATTTTCGAGCCCCATGGCATGATGATGCTGAAAAGGGAAGTTTAACAGAAGTACAGTATTGTTGGCGTGGCTGCGGGCTTGTGCCGTGCTGGCAGCAGCACTGATGTGAGAGGCTGAGGGCTGGCCTCACACCTGCTGGTGGCAGTTATAGCACTTGCTCAGTTGCGGATGCTGGTGCGCGCAGCTGTCACAGCTCTGCAAGTGGCCGCCCTTGCCAACAGTGAGGCGTGGTGGCTGTGGAGCTGTTGCGCAGGATGCTGATGAGAGCGCCACGCACATGTGCAGACTGCATGAAGTGCTTACAAAAGTCATGTGCAGGGTTGTGCCAATCCGTATATTTGACGGCCACATGTAACCGTATATAACGTATACAACCAGTATTTTCCCGTATAAATCCGTAGGTGATAAAGGCCAAGCCATAGCACAGGCATACCCTGGTATCAGAATCCAAGTTGGACCTGTTTATGCAATGCTGTGCGGTGTCCACGGGGTGTTTACTTCAAGCAAATTCTCAGTTTCATGTTTATTGCTTGCGTTTTAGCACGCATTATTCATGAGCACACATGTTAACTAGTGAACATCCTGCAACGAAACAAAACCGTGCACAGGCCTGCTGGCTACATGAGCACTGCGGGTTCGTGCACCCTCCCAGGTAGATTGCTTATCTAGCAGCTGGTTGCATCCTGACAACCGTTGCCTGTGATGCCTACAAGGTTGCCTGCCGTGACGAAGCGGGCTGTGCTGCTGACGCCCCTTGACTGCAGCAGCAGGCCGCAGGGTCGGCACCATTGCTGGTGCCGCAGCCCACTGCTACTGGTGCTTCGGCAGCAACAGTTGCAGCCCTAACAGCGGCCACCTCAAAGTTGTTGGCTGCCAGGCACGCCTTGGTGGCGGTCGGCGAGGGTGTGCGACCAGGTGCCGGCAGCCTGTTCGCCAGCTTCAAGTCAACCACTGCTTAGCCTGACCACACTGTTTGTGCTTGCATAGCGCCTCGTATGCCCGCGATGCCTCGCGGCGGCACTCTGGCGGTCAGCCATGAGCAGCCAGGCACTGCAGGCGCCTGCTGGCAGGCGCTGGCAGGCGCCAGCAGGCGCCTCGAGTAAAGGCACCGTATACGGAATCTACGGGCCTCAAAGCGCTCATCTACGGTATATACGCCGCATATACGGATACGCCGTAGGTGCCGTATGTACGTATGGCACATCCCTACACATGTTACAGTACTTCTAAAATGGACTGCGCCAGATAGACAGCAGGCAGGTCGGGCAATGTCGCACCTGAAGGCAGACCTGGTCCAGCTGCAGTATGGCAGGCACCCACCTATCGCTGCGCATCATCACCTCAGCCACGAGCTCTTGCACTAGCTCAGGCGGCTGTGGCTCATACAACCTGTGCAGAGCAGCCAGTGCACGTGCTTGCCGCGGCTGTGGCAGCTCCTGTGGTGCACACGAGGGTCACGAAGAGTGCGCACTAGATGTGTCAGCACCACTCATCCATGCACCGTCTACTTCCGATTTAAGACCCCCCTCCATAAATACGGAGGTTTTAACTGGGCGGTCCTAATTACGTACCCCTCTTTTAACTAGCTGACTATAATTAATTATGCCCCCCCCAGTAAAACTGGCGCTGCCTAATTACTTCACCCCCCCTTTTAACCGGCCCCACCGAATGTTTTGCACTCCCCACGCATGCGCATCCAGCACGCCAGCACAGCCTGCTTCTGGGGGGACTTGTATTGTTTCATGCACTTTTTCACCGCCGGGGTTACCATAGCGGCGCAAGGCCTGCAGCCAGCTGTGAATTGTCGGAGCTGGCCGACGCAGCATGGGCGGCAGCAGCATGGGCGGCACCAGCAGTGTCTGTCTCCTCTCATGAGAGGTCAAGACAGAGCTTTGCCCAGGCTGTGCCGTCGGTGATGCCCTGTTACCCTGGTGCTGTTGGTGCAACAGCAGCAGCAGCCCGAAACAGGTGCCACTGCAGCAGCAGCCCCCAACAACGGGTGCTGCTGCTGGCGCAGCCAGCGCCAGGCCATGGCGATCTCTCTCTCGAACACGGCAGGCATACCGGTTTGCATGGCTAAAGCTGGGCGGGCTGCCTCGGCGAATTCGAAAAGTGTCAGCAAACCTCGATCGCAAAATTGCTGAGCGTTCTCTAACCCAGAAAACGGCGAAAAACGGCCGGGACCGCAGAAAGTAGTAGCTGTGTTGTGCTTTGCAGGGGTCGCAGAGGCGTGTGGGAAGCTTTTCCCTAATTACTCCCCCCCCCCCCTTTTATTGCCAATCCCTATTTATGGAGGGGGTATGAAATAGGAAGTAGACGGCAGATGATAAGCACTTGCAAAGAACGTGGACGCACTAGTTTTTGTGCAGAGGTTTGCTGCGTTCCATCCTTGCATTCCCAGGTTCACACATCAAATGACCTGCCAAGCAGCTGGGTGGGCAGGCGGCACTTGCACCAAAGGCCAAGGATGCAAAGTTGGGTATTTGTACTGCTGCTCAACCTTGCAGCTGCTAATGCGCTCTCAACTTGCAGTTGAAGGAATAAGGCACTTTACCTTGGACACATCGAGGGCAACGTGCTCGATTTTGCCTGCAGCCACGTCGAAGTGCATGATGGTGAAGTCCGGTCGGCCCAGCATTCTGTTCATGTACATGGCGCGTGCGTCCTCACTTGGGAAGCCTGCGACCGTCAGCTGTGTCCTGCACATGTGGCCAGGTATTCGACACCAGCAGCATCGGATCCTGGTCGGCACCAGCACATGACGTAGGAAGTGCGCCATGGCTCGCATACCTGCCTGCGCTGCATGCATTCGTGCGACTGGTATGAAATGCATTGGGAGGCAGCACACAGCTCAATCTATGCTAGGGGCACATGTGAGAGACAAGTCGGCTGCAAGCCCCCCCGGATTGGTCATGATGCGCGTCACGCACCTCATGTGTTGCTCCGCCAGTGCGTGGACGCGCTCCGTGCCTGCCCCTCCCATCTTCATGAAGTGCAGGAGCTGACCCGCCAGAGACTGCATGTCAAGCGCAATCATTACAATAGGTAGTTAGCCTAAGGAGCACGTTCAATGGCATGTTGAAGGATGTGGCAGCGTCATGCATGTCACTGAGCAGAGCCTGACCTTCAAATGCATTTGTGTGGCAGGGTAGCAAAGTGCTTTGCAGGCGCAGAGCCGTGCAACGGAAGCACATGCACATGTTGGCCGAACGAAGGGCTGGTGTGCCGGCTTGGTGCTGAGCCTGCCCCAGCAGCAGAATCTATAGTGAGCCTTTTGCAAGAAGTCCAAATCTTTATGCACAAAGAAGTGGTTGCACTATTCGGAGCTGCAGCAGGTGGCAAGTGCTTGCCCCTTGCAAGCACTTACCCTGTGCACCCCCACAGCGTCGTCGGAAGGCTCTTCAGACCATGCGGCGGCCATGGCGATGGATGCATCAACCTGTCCACCAGCACCCGCGTAGCCAAGCTGTTGCCTGTGGCTCTCCTTGAGCAAGCCAAGCACATGGGCTGCTATGTGGTGGTACATGGAGCACCTGCAGTGCACACACCAGGCATAGCAGCGCAGCAGAAACACGTGTCTGACCAACGAGTCGTGCGTACACGTGGTGGCAGCAACGATAGCAGCGGTGGCAGAGGCGGCAGGAGCGGCAATTGCGACAGCTACACAGGGGCAGAGGCGGCCACTGTGAAAGCAGCACGGCACGACGAGCACGTGCACACGGCGACAATCATCCTGGCAAATACTGGGACCTACTAGTAGTACACGTGCTGCAGGCTGCCTGCTCAGTACCGGTCCCTGGTGGCACTGCTCGCCAAATACCTTCAGGTTCAACGGGGGCAATAGACGCCATATGCAGCCATGGCTGCATCCGCTACAACCACGCTTAGCAGTTACCTGCTGTGCACTCATATTTGTGCTGCTTGCAACGCCAGCATATAATTGCTACTCGAGGCATTAGTAAATGGAGCGTGTGAATAGATGACACGTGTGCACGGCCGTGGGGTACTGCATTGTTGCCAGTTGCACAGGTATCCCAGCGCCCAAGCCAGTACCGGCACGCACAAGGCTGGAGCAGCTAACGCTGGTACTGATACCGGGGTGCTCCGACATGGTAAACCGCTACCTGCCTCTGCACATCCTGATAATGTCTGAGGACAACTCACCCCGCCACATCTTGCATGTAATAGAAGATGAATGACATGAGGACGTTGGCTTGAAACACCTCCCGCACTGGCACGGTGCCCCCGCCCCACAGTGCGCAGCCCGCACACCACATGTAGCGCTTCACCTCGGGCGTCACACTTGCGGTCACCAGCAGTGCGCCGCCGGCAATGGCCGCCCACACCTGCGATATAGTGGTGTACCATGGTAGGGGGTGAGGCTTTGCAAACGTGCAGCACAGGCACACACAGAGCTCTGCATACCTGTGCGGCAGCAGCAGTGGCAGCAATGGCCGCAGCAGCAGCACCCGTGGCAGCAGCAGGCAGTGCTGTTGCAAGTGTTCCGCCAGCGGCACACTACATGCGGTGCAAGAGCGCATCCTGCCACAGCCATAGCCATAGCTGCCGCAGCACCACCCGTGGCAGCAGCTGCTGCAGGCAGTGCTGCTGCAAGTACGTCCCCTGCCCAGCAGCACCCCATGGGCTGCAGGAGCGCAGCAAGTGCCCCCTGGTCATGAACACTGTGTCACCTTATTACAGCTACTGCTGTGCCAGGGCAACCTGAGACAACTCACCATGCACTCATTGGCAGCAGCGACAGCTGCGCGTCTCTCCTGAGGCGTGTACGCCTTGCTGGCATGGCTCCAGCAGCCAGCTCCGTCGCTGCTGAGCGCGGCCTCTCCCATTGTGAGTGCAGCAGTGCTGCCGCCAAACGTCATCAGTTCCATGGCCGAGCGCCGCAGCGCTGCCTCTGGCACCACGGCCATGCCCCCCAGAGCCAGTAAGTACACCTCAAGGGCATGCCTCTCTCTGCACCCGAGCACTTGCTGTGTGTGGGTGGCAAGGTACTGCGGGGTCGGAGACGCCAAAGGCTCCAGCTTGGGGGGCATCCAGATCCTGCCACTGCGGGCGGGCTGCAGGAAATGGTGGCAAATGGGGGCACATGCGGGGCACGTTACGTGGGTGATGACAGTCTCTGTAAGAGCCAAGCGGGTTGCGTGGTAGCTTAACAAGTGCCAGCTTGGCGTTATCCAGGTGGGTGATGATAGGTTGGTGCACCATTTCGCACAATTCCCCCCTGCCTCGTGTGCCAAAAACAAGTGGCTCACATGTGCGGGTAATGCATGTTGCACATGGCTAAGGAGCGTCGACGTGTGCTGTGATGCTCAGCGGCGCTGCACCTGGGCACTTTGGTTACCCTACTGAACCAAAATCATAATCTGCTAGATTACCATGTGCATAAAACTGCTAATAACCCATTCGTAGCTGCCCCCCGCTATGTTCAAGCCACTTAAATTGGGCAACCCATACGCTCCCCCCCGCCCCAATACATCCCACTCTTGCCGGTCATGGTGGCGCGGGCTCAAACAACTGCGGTGCACCGCACTAGTAGTTGCGTCACTGGATTTGCGCCGATGCAGGGCCTGCTTGCACGTGTGAAAAGAGGCTTGAAGACACTGTTGAAGTTTCTGCGACCATTTCAGGCAGAGCGGCCTGGACGTGCTGATTTGTCTGCTTAGGCTGTGGTACCCCAAGTCGGCGATTGAAACATCCACATCCCCCCACCCCCTTCGACGCTCCCATTGCCCCCAAAACAACCTACCCCCCCGTCGTTTTAGCCTGACCCAAAAAGCCACCCCCCCGCGGGCAATTACTAACATACCTCGTAGTACAGTACTTGAAGTAAATATATCACGGCACAGAGACAGTACTGCAATTCTCCGCTTTCACAGCTGAGACAGCGCCTAGGCACCAGCCGCCAACCACGTACAGAATGATGGCCAGCAGCACAGCGCATCACGCAGCTGCATTCACAAACTGTCAGGGCACGCATGCGGTGGCTTTGCACGTCTGTGCAGCCTTACCGGTGTGTCGTAGCAGCACTCCTTGCCCAGCTGCACGCACCGCCCGCAGGGAAGGCGCTTGTCGCACCGCTGCTTACGCCTGTGGCAGGACTTGCAGGCCCGACCGCTGCCTGGGATGCACACAACGGCCACCGCTGCTGGCACCGCATCCGGCGTGCCGCCTGTAGTGTTTCCAGCGCCAGCCACGGCTGCTGCAGCCGCCGGTTGCTGCTGCTGCTGCTGCTGCTGCTGCTGCTGTTGTTGCTGCGGTAGCTCTGGCGCCTGCGAGTGCTCCATACCGGTTTTTGGGGCGCGCTGCCGTGCAGCAGCGCGCAGCACAGCCCCCGTCCAGTAACTCCGTCCGCGCGCTGCTGGCTGAAATCGGCTGCTGGCTGGCTGCTGTCTCGAGAGCTAAGCTCCGCCTCCCTGGTGTGTGACGGAACCCAATCGCCGGCAGGAAGCAGCAGCACACGGATCATGAACCGTGTGAACTCATTTTCGAAACGGCAAAGTTGAAGGTTCGCGAGGTGCCTGCATGCATGCACGCACCATGCACTGTGCCTGCCTGCCTGCACCTGCTGCGTAGTAGCTGGCAGCAGCAGCAGCACTGACGTGAGGAGCTGCGGGCCTGGGCCTCACGCCCTGCCGGTGGCACTTGGAGCACTTGCTCGCTTACGGATGCTGGTGTGCGCGCAGCCGTCACGGGTGCAGCGCCGTGTGGAAGAGTGAGGCGGCGGCGGCTGTGGAGCAGGATACAAGCTTAGCGTTACCTACCTACAGGTGCAGACCAGACCGCCCGCTTCCAAAATTCAGGTTTCTACTCTACCTTGCATGGTTGCAGCGGGAGTAGGGGGTAACGCCGGAGGAGTCAGCAGGACAGCTCGATAGGGTGCCAGTGTGAATGCCCTGGAGGTGCTGTGTGCCTGGCACTGCCTTCGACACGTGGAAAGCTTGCATACCTAGTTTGCCACGGAACGACATGTGCGATTTGGTGCACATGGTGCCTGTGAACTGGTTTACTGCGCTTTGCAAATTTGCACTATGACTTGTGATTTTTGCCTCCATTTTCGTTCACATTTTCGATTTCGTGGTAGTACTGTAGTACATCCCAGCAACTTGCGCTGGTGGCTCGTTAACACCGCGAGGTGTGGCAGCGCCATGCGTCGGGTGTGGCTGGTAGGCTGGCTGCCGGCATCTGTGCTGGCTGCTGCCGCAGGGTGGCAGCAGGGCGGGATGGCCCTCCCCCTTCGATCTTCTGCTTCGGCTTCGTCACCTTCAACGGCTGCTTCTGGGATCTGGGCTGCTGCTTCGGCGGCACGCCTGCACGCC
>JAULBY010039999.1:0-13649 GCA_032358315.1 Ophiocytium majus
TGCTAAGTGGCCTTGCTGAGCACACTGGGCCCCGTGAGCTCCTGATCTTACAGTGAAATATTTCACATGTACCATTTTCGTAAAGCATAACAGAGCAAGGCTTGAAATAACGTAGGGAGCAAGGGTGCAGGGGCTCCTGGAGCAAGGTTGAAGTGGCTCCCTGCTTAAGAATATTTCACAGGAAATTAATTTCAGCCTGCTCTGGTGGGGGCCTTAAGCAGTACACAGTTGAAGTTGTAATGCTGATGAAGCAGTGAACTTAGGCGAGCTCGCCTAAGTTCACTGCTTCATGCTGCTCTGTCATTGTGCTATTACCCCCCCTCCCGCCGCCCCATATGGGAGACTCTCCAGGGCTTACACAAAAGGATCGCCCACCCTTTTTGACTGGAGGCGCATAGTCATGGCCCACCCCCCCCCTTGTACTCAAAAGTATAAAACCGGCCATGGCCTTACTTGCAGACAAGGCTTGAAGGCGGCACACTTGCTTTGATTCTACAGCTGTGTGCTTACGGTGTGCGCGAGTGGCAATGGCAATCGAGCCACCTTCCCCTGTTACAGTGGTGCTTCGAACTCCACGGTACCGATAGTTGGCACGATGCAATCTGAGGTAAGCCGGCATGTGGCATGGCTAAATCATACCGTGGTACTCGCAGTAGTCCCTTTATTAAACCCCACTTGGGGCGCGGGAAGCCCTGTGCACATAGTGCGCATGTGGCCGAAAGTATGATCAGACATGCTGTAGCTAGCGAACAAGATGGCAATGCTCAGCACCGTGCACTCGAAAGAGAGCCTGGCATGTTGTAGGCTGCCGGTGCAAGTGTGCGCGGCGGTAGTGGGCCAGCAGCAGACTGCCCCAGTGGCAGCAGCGCTACTACTGGCGGCCGCAGCACCACTGGGCACTCCTCGGGCCCTCAGGCTAAGGCTGGTGTGACTCGAGTGATCACTGCCAGTGTGGTCCTTCAACACCAGGTCCTCAGCCTTGATGTAGCCCCTGGTTTTAGATTGCATGCACTTTTATTAAACTCTGCTTACGGCGCGGCAAGCCCTTTGCACACGGTGCGAGAAAATCAGACAGGTAGCGAAAAAGCTGGCAATGCTCAGTACTCTAAGGGAAGCCTGGCATGTTGCCAGAGCACTGCTCTAACGGTATGTACATGTACATGGTATCATTATTTCACACGTACATACTGTATGCATGTGTGAGATCAAGGGGACCACGTGCGCACCTGCTGAGTCCGACAGCGCTGGAATAGTGCAACTAATTTACTAAGATTAAGTAGGTCATGCGCGCACCTGCTGGCCCCACCTCTCTCGATCACAGTCGTCCCTGTATACTAGAACATGTACGTGTGAGCATGGAGATCATGTGTGTAAATACCAGCAGTAGAAGTACACTAAAACAATTACTGGAATAAGTATGGAAATGCTGGTCCCACTTTTCCGGGTCAAAGTCGCCCCAATATACTACTACAACGTACTTATAAGTGTGGAAACCATGACTGCATAAATACAATGAGAAATTCGATTATACTTCAGTTAAGAAGTAAGTATGGATATCATGTGCGCACCTGCTGGTCCCACCTCTCCGGGTCAAAGTCTCCCTCCAGCGCGGCCTCATCAACCTGCTCAGCAGCAGCAAACACAATTTGAAGTTGAAGTAGGATAAGGTTGAAGTTGAAGTAGGAGAAAGTTGAAGTTGAAGTAGGAGAAAGTTGAAGTTGAAGTAGGAGCAGCAGTGGCTGCAGGTGCGGCAGCCGCAGCGGCAGCAGCAGCAGCAGTGGTAGCAGCAGCAGCAGCAACACAGAAGTGGCAGCACCAGCGCCAGCACCAGCGGCGGCGGCAGCACCAGCGGCAGTGGGACCGGAGGTGGCAGCAGCAGCGGCGACGGCAGCAGCGGCAGCCGCAGCAGCAGCGGTAGTCCCGTGCCCATGTCGGACTTGAGTTTCCATAGCACATGTACCTCAGCACATGTGAGCAGTGCTAGTACATTTGAAAACTCATCTAGGAGCGATAAACTCTAGGTCTCATCACCGGTAGGGGCCGTCACCCTGGGCGGACCCGTGCAAAGGGGTGAACAAAGCGAAGCTAGCGCCTAATAAGAAGCAGCTAATCTCTCACCTACCAAGGCGCGGATTCCATCATAGAGATGGAGATGTGGTGCGTTCAAGTGGGGGCTGCAGCGCAAGTGGCATGGATTGGAGGAATTCCTTACTTGTGTAGCTGGTGCAGGGTGAGTGCCTCGGCTCGGCGCGAACGTGGAGCATATGCATAGGGTTGCCAGAATAGTAACTTCTGGACATTATGGTCAATGGTAATTCCATCATACCCGCTGCAGACGCCTCCAGCAGCCTACAATGCCTTGATGTTTGTGGTGGCCCTAGTGTGCTGAGCGCAAAACTTAACGGGAGATGTTGCAACTATTGGAATATACCTACAAGGTTGCGGTGAAATCATGATACGAGTTACGGAGTAATTTAAAAATATTACGATAATAATAACAAAAAAATCGGCAACCCTACCTATGCACAAGTAGAGTCTACGCCCTGTTGGTGGTTGTACTCTGAATCATCCCTCAAGGACACTGACCCGCGTGTGTAGGTGTGGGGGCTGTCTGGTGCCTTTCACCAGGTGGACAAATCACCCCACAGGCTTCGGCCTGGCACTTTGCCCCAGCCACGGCAATGTCTGGGCTAGGCAGCCTTTAAGGTTTCTTTCACATATGCGGGTGCTGGAGTATGGAGACCACGCGCGCACCTGCGCGTCCCCTCTGACGTACAGGCAAGTAACACTAGTGCAGTATACGGGGCCCACGGGTTTTTGAATGCCACATACCTTAATATAGTACCTACACTATTACTATAGCATATGGTATGTGTGTGCTAGAGTATGGAGATCATGCGCGCACCTGCCTGCCACCGCTCATGTCAGGAATGGTCGCCAGGCGAAGCCGCATCGCCTCTCGCATGAGTATAGTACCTAGAACTACAGTATGCTATATATATATGTAGAAGTGCTATAGTATACTTCCGAAGTACTTTTTGAAGTAGAAATAGTACTGTAGTATATGATGTGTGTGTGCTAGAGTATGGAAATCACGCGCGCACCTGCCCGCCCCCGCTCATGTCGCGAATGGTCGCCAGGCGGCGCCGGATCTCCTCTCGCTTGATATTCTTGAGGCGCCGCAGCTCCAGCTGCGGGGGACGTGTGTAAAGTTCATGTTGGTGTTGAAGTTCGTGTATTAGACATAGAGACGTGAGGGCATGTGCGCGCACCACAGTTGTTGAATTTTTTAGTGCAGTCATTGAAGTTGCAGCGCTGAGGCTGATGTTGAGGCGTGCACGGGGGGGCGTGCAGAGTTGAAGTTGTTGTTGAAATTGAAGTGCACTGCACCAGCAAGGATGGTGCGGCTGCAAGCGTCCCGGCGCTCACAGAAACTGCTCAGCCGTCGGCTCATCTGCCCCAGGTGTCAGCCATTGACGTTGCAGCGTCACACGTGCGTTATTTGTTGAAGTTGAGCTGTGTCATTGAAGTTGCAATTTGCTACAGTGCAACAGAAAAGCCGGTGAGCACCGGCGCCCGCACGCAAACGCCCTCACCTCTTTGGCCTTCCTCTCCTCCTCTTTCTTCTCCTTGCGCGACTCTCTCTCGCGCTTGCGCCGGTCGTCCTTGCGCCGCACGCTGCCCGTCACCTGCGCCCGCCCACGGCACCGTCAGGCGAGCACACACACACACACACATACACACACACACAGCGCGCCACGCACGTCAGCACCAGCCAGCAATGGCACTGGCGGCCACCAGCCAGCAACGATACTGGCATTGGAGAACAATGGCACCTACCACAAGGTGGATACCGCTGCCACGCCTGCAGCGAGCACGGGCGCAGCGCCATATAATGCATCAATTATTATTCAATTACTTGAAGTATGATCAACATCAAACATGTTAATTTGAGATTATTTTCTACGCATGCGCTTTAGACATGGTATTATTTTCTATTTACACGTCAACGCCCCCCCGCCACACACACACGAAAAGACCGGTAGCGAGACCGGTGCCCCATGCTCAGGGGGGCAAGGGGTGTGTGGGGGGTATGTGCCCCTCCTAAAGGGGAGGGGCAGGGCTGTGCACAGCCGAAATGCGTGCTAGGCGGAGGCAGGCAGCTAGGCGGGCTCATGTGGGCCGCGATTCGGGGCACCATATTGTGAAAGAAACCTAAACGGCTGCTAAGCCCAGATACTGCCGTGGCTGGGGCAAAATGCCAGGCCGAAGCCTGTGGGGTGATTTGTCCGCCTGGTGAAACGCACCAGACAGCCCCCACACCTACACGCGCCGGTCAGCGTCCTTGAGGGGTAGGGATGATTCACACGCACAGTGTGTCGCTGCACCCAGCTCACTTTTGTGGTTGCGGGGCCAGCGCACACGCCGCCGTGGCGGTCGCGGGCGGGCTGCAGAGCAACCTCAGTACGCACCCCAGCACCACACAGCTCAGCGACACACATGGTTGGTGATGGGTCACAGCGTATTCATTTATAGAATTCCCATTATACGCCGTAAAACGGGGTATTTATAACCAAGTTATAAAAATGTACTTTGGTATGTAAACGGCAAATACGCTTTATATCGCACTTTTGGGCGTATAAATACACCGTATTTGTGCTTCGAAGTATGACGTACAAAATGCGTTCCTTTTACGCCCTGACCCATCACTACACTTCAAGTACTTGAAGTACACGGTGCCTGCACCTTCCACATGAATGCACCACACTCTGTGATGGAATTTGCGCTTCGGTTGGTGCGAGACTTGCTGCCTTCGTAGGCGCTGTCTCTGCTTTGTTCACCCCTTGCATGGGTCCGCCCAGGGTGACGGTGCCTACTGGTGGAGAGACCTAGAGTTTATCGCTCCTAGCTTGAGTTTCCATGATAAATTCATATATATATATATATTTATATTTTGGATTCATGAAAATATTTTAACGAATAATATTGAGTTTTCACATGGTTTTTGCGGCTCTGCCTGCGTGCCAGCAGGTGCTGGAGGAGATGCGCCAGCGCAGGAGCTTTGACGCGGCAGGCGCGGACGGCGCAGACTCGCACGGGCTGGGCAGCGGCATACCGCACCTCAAGGTGGGGTGACAATGACCAGTGCGACTAGTAAAATACTTCAAAAGTATGTACCTACCGGTACATACTGTAGTACTACAGTAACATTCTAATAAATGTACTACATGCTACCAGTATTTTGAGAGTGTACTTCGAATTACTCCAAAGTAGTCTAAGGTGACCTCGTTATTTTTAAAGGCTCGTGTGGCTTTTGGCCCCTTGAGGTGGGGCAGGAACACCTATAGTGTACCTACATGAATACTACCGGCACTTGGAAGCTACTGCAAGGTGAACTCATCATGTAAGGCTCTCATGTGGCATGACCATGTGCACACGGCGCGGACTCGCATGGGCTGGGCAACGGCATACCGCACCGCAAGGAGGGGTGACCATGACCAGTGTACCTACATAAATACTTCAGAAGCACTACCGGCAGTGCAAATGTGCTTTAGAATGAGTTCATCGTGTAACACTCATGTGGCACGCGGCATACCGCACCTCAAGGTGGGGTCGATATTACTGGTGCCGGGTCACGGCGCATAAAGTCTGTCACAGTATACGCCACATCACTAGTGCCGTAGTATGCAAGTACGGCGTACTTTGAAGTATAGTGTAATTGTAAACAACGTTGTTGCCTGGCATATATATACGCCGTGTATCGCGTTCTTGGGGCGTAGAAATACGCTGTCCTTTTCCAATGATTTTGTATAATGTACGGTACCTTGGTTTAGAGTACCGGTACTTCAGTAGTGACAGCACGTCATAAGCGCTGACTCGCCACTGGAAATGGCTTGTGTACTTTTAAAGTGCATGTCTATAAATACTTCTAAAGTACTACAGTACCGGTACGTTGAAAGTGCTGTAAGGTGGACTCGTTTTCAAGACTCATGTGGCACACATGCCGCACCTCGAGGTGGGGTGAAAGTGTCTAATATATTGTATAAATACACATGTACCTACATGCTGCTTCGAAGCTCTTGACAATACAACATCACCACACAGGCTTCGGCCTGGCTTTCTGCCCCAGCCACGGGAGTACCTGGGCTCAGTCACCTTTTTGGTTTCTTTCACAAAGGTGTGAGCTCGCGTGCATATCATGGTGCCGGGCATGTGCGGCCACATGTGGTTGCACCACTTGCCAGCCGCCTCCGCCATGTGAGAGAAACCTAAAAGGCTGCTAAGCCCAGATACCACCGTGGCTGGGGCAAAATGCCAGCCCGAGGCCTGTGGGGTGATTTGTCCACCTGGTGAAAAGCACCAGACAGCCCCCACACCTCCATGCGCCGGTCAGTGTCCTTGAGGGCTAGGGATGATTCATGTGACAGAATCATGTCATTTCTTTTTTATGTCACAGCTGTTACGCTTGCAGGAGTCTTCACTGCTCACGCATGCCTGTGCTACAGTGCGCTCGCGGTTTAGTGCGGGGTAGTGCCACCCCCCTAGCACCCCCCCACTAACGCAAGACCCGCGCTAATCAAATAGGGCATCATATACTATTCATACAGAGTGATGTGGCCTGTGACAGGTTTCTGGACCCCGCACTAAACCCCATACCGCACTTACCGGCGCACGTAGGTGCGGGGGCTGTCTGCTGGTGTTTTTCACCATGTGGACCATCACCCCACAGGCTTCGGCCTGGCATTTTGCCCCAGCAACGGCAGTATCTGGGCTTAGCAGCCTTTCAAATATCTTTCACTAAGTCAAAGCGCTATAAATCGCGAGCGCACTGCATGTTTTTTGTGTGTGTGTTTTTTATGCTTTTTGCAGGTGGTCATGGTGGGCACGCTGCAGCAGCACCTCGAGGCCGCCCGGCAGCTGCAGCAGCGCCGTCGCCAGCAGCGGCGGTGGGCGGCGGTGGGCGAGGACGGTGACAGCGACACACTAGACGACGGGCAAGCAAGCGCATTCTCCCTTGGCTAGCCCTCTTGAATCTACAGTGCTGACGCGACACACATTTTAAAACATATGCTGCTGTCAGTAAATGGGAGTGCGTGCCACGCTCGTGCGTGCCACGCTCGTGCGTGCTGTCTCGCGTTGCGTGCCATGCAGTCTGACGTTTGCCCTTCCTTTTTGTTGTTGCTACCTGACGAACAGCCGTACACATTTTTCCTTCTTTACTACTAGTAGATTTGGCTAGTACCAGTAGTACGCCCAGCACCTGCATCAACATGGGGCACTCTCGATTGACGACCCGCAAGTGCCTATACAGGCCAGCCGGGTGTGGTAATAAGAAGTGGGGCACTTGAGTAAATTACAGACAGAGCCTCTCGTATTGTTGTGGCAGAATATTGCCATCTAGTTCGTAAATGGTCACGCGGTGTGGTAGCTTGTCCAGTTTACTTGTATACTTGAAGTACAAGGGCGGGGCACAATTCTTTGGGAACAGCTTGCAGAACGTGTGTGTGTGAGGGGTGTGTGTGTGTGATTAGCTGAACAACTACCTCCAATTTTTCAAAAGTAAGACTACTTCAGTATGCCGGTAATACTTCTTGAAGTACAACAGTACTGCAGCACCAATGATAGCAGGTATTACTGTGAAAGAAACCAAAAAGGTGACTGAGCCCAGGTACTCCCGTGGCTGGTGCAGAAAGCCCGGCCGAAGCCTGTGTGGTGATCTATCCACTCGGTCAGAACCAGTGGCCCACACCCTACACGCGCCGGTGAGTACCCTTAAGGCTAGGGATGCTTCCGAGTAATACAACCGCAAAGGCTTACTGTGTTGCCTCGAAAATGGTACAAGAAGCATGACAGAGTGCAGTAATTAGTACCGGTACCGTTGCTGGCAGTGCAGACACAATACTACCTACACTACGATACAGTTGCCAGCTGCTGTAGAGCACACAGCTCCAGGGTGTCACTGACCTCTGGTATAAACTACATTGGGTAAACGCCATATACGGTGATCTCAGAGTTTACAACCAGTTGCTGTGTTTCCGCATTGATGCCGTGATATCCGTTTGGAGTGCGGAAACGTACACACTAGCGTAGTACAGTGCACTCACGATTTAGCGCGGGGTAGTGTCACCCCCCTCGCATCCCGCACTAAAGCAAGACCCGCACTAACTTACTATGAAGTCAGATAGGGCATTGTGTATCCTTTACTTAGAATGATGTGATCTGTGACAGGTCTCTGGACCCCGCACTAAAGCGCATGCCGCACTCAATCAAAGCGGACTAAACCGCGAGTGCACTATACTGATGTGATTTTTTTCATTTGCACTTGTGGGCGTGCAAGAGCCCATGTCAGGTATGCCAACAGGGCCCCTGGGTGCCAAGGCAAAAGCATGGCAAAGTGTGTGTACGAACAAGGAAAGGGCTAGCGGGTGCCAGCAGGCTGCTGTAGTGTACTTCTGAACTACTTCTGTCTGCTTGTGGAGGACGGCAAACGTGAGGCCGGTTACTGACAGCCCCTCAACCAATGCCTGAGAGAAGGCAAGGCATACAGGTGAGTGCTAAGCATTGCTTATCCACGTGCGTGATGCATGTGTACCGTCGCTAGTAGTTCACCGCACTGCGCACTAAATTTAATTCTCGCCGTCCGTGCTACAGGCTGAATTCAGGGAAGCATTGCATTGTGTTACACTACTACTAGTACTAGCAGTATGTGCGCACGAAAATCATTCAAGGTGCAGGACCTGCCAGTGGTGTGAAATCGCGGCTGGCTTGTTCTAGCCATGCGCCATGTGTTACTGCCGTTGTTTCCCTGCCCCATTACTGTGACCTGGTGACACACAGCAGTGCGCGTAAAGATGTGCGGGATGCTGTGACTACTTGCAAGAGTAGCACAAACTTTCGAAGTACATTGTGCTGGCCATGCTACCCTACCGCGGAGGCTGCTGCTAGTGCCTGTGCTACAGCTACTACATGTAGTACTTCGAAGTGCTTCAAAGTATGTACTGTATATACTGTGTGTGCCACAGCTTGGCGGTGTGAGACTGCAATTTTATTATATTACTGTAGTGCAGTACTGTAGTACCTTGTAGGTACTACGTAGCTCGTTGTTTAAGTACTTCAGCATGCATGGCACACGCCCCAGCATGCGTGATGTGTGTCAAACATAAGTCATCATTGTTGTACAGCGTACTCGATACATTACCAGGATACTGACATGTAACTCTAGCACTGAGAGGGTATACGGATATGAAGAGGAAAACTTTGGTGTAAATTATTTCCTTCACGAAAATATATGCAATCAAAAATGGTGAATACATATGTTTGAATTAAGGCAATTCCTAATATCAACTCTATTGGCAATATAAGAAACAAGTAAGGGAATTAGAGGTGTACGAAATAGTACATGTACTTCGGATGTGGTTTTATGATCATTATGATAGTGACAATGCAGTACTGTACGTATACACTGCAAGACGTGTAAGTCAGATGCCTACCACTACTTCTGTGCTTGATTCACCTATTTGCCACTTGTAAGGGTGCAACAGACCATGTTTATTATTGCAGTGCCCACCGAACATATGGTTGGTTATCACAATACACAGACATATTCGTACACAACTCTTCTCAGGCCTTCGGAGTCACTGGTGCAAGTAGTGGGGTGCACAGCTAGTCCAACATATCAGCTGCAGTGTCAGGAACTAATTTGTGATGCTCCAGCCACCAGCCTGTGTTACTGCACTCAGTCTGCTGGGCTTGTGTCTCACACGATGATGATGCAGATTCCCAAGCCTTGGTGACCACAACGAGGTGTTGGCCAAAAAAGTGCACATGAAGTTCTTATAAGCGTCATCTCTTGGTGTGCGATAACATGATTTTTTTTCTGATTACTAGCTGGAGTTGTTACTGCACAACCAATATCTCAGACATAGCAAGTTAAAGAAAGCCAGTAACTGCACTGATCCACCAGTGCAAATCAAAGGCTCTACACACATGCAAGCGTTCCCATAGGGTGCAGAACCAGCACCGCCACCTTGCAGTTACTGAAAACTTAGCAGCGTCGTGTGGGGCTCCCTCACGAGCATTGCGGTAGGCGCGAACATAAGTTTCAATCTATTTTTTTGTGTAGCTGAGCGCACATTTTAAATACTATTACTTGTCGTGCGATGACACTGATTCACCAGGATGCCGTACAGTGTCGCATGCCGAAATTCATTGCCCAGCAGTTACTGTAACGGTTATGGTGCACGATGAATTATTTACGGCAGCACCCTGCTTTGCGCCGCAGGAGCGTGCAGCAGCGTGATTTGCAGAGGATTCAATCGGCACTTTAAAGTACCGGTAACAAATACCTCACGTTTTGCAGATGCACTTCCCCTTCTTCCAGCGGATGCTGTCCACTGCTGCATGGTTCACAGAAGGTGTTACTTGGAATTGGAAGTTCAACTTGCTACTAGTGACAGGTTGTGTACTTGATTCCGTTATATCTGTAGTGGTACTACTAGTAGTATTGCCATTAGTGCACTGCATCTGGTCGCATGTGCAGGCGCCTGGGTGTCCTCTTTTTCAGGCTTAGTTGAGTAGCAGGCTGGTACCTATCAAAGGTGTGTGCGAGCAAAAGAATGCTCAGCAGCAAGAATCCCACTGGGCACACCTACTACTACTAGTATACTACATGTATATGTATGTACATATATAATGCCAGTGGTAATGAAAGCGGCCATCGGTGTCATTTCTGGCAGGCAATGCTCCGGATAAATTGTTGATAAAACCATTATGAAAGTGCACACAAGATTCAACAACAAGTTGGAGCGCTTGTTAATTTATTACTCCAAGGGAGTACTTCTTAGGGCCGAAGTAAAATATATACCAAGTTGAACTCCGAAGTCTATATACTGTACATGTATAGATGTACACTGTAAAATACTTTTAGAAAAAGAACAAAAATTATCACCGCACCTGACAGTGTGTGCATGCGCTTGCAACTAGCTACTCAGTGCCACATGCAGCAATAATTACATTGCTTGTTGACACTGCAGCCCTGATCCTGCTGCAGCCACACACTGCCACACTGGCAGTACCTGCCGCATGATGATCACTGATGTACACCAGCTGGTGCATGTATACGCACGCAGCGACTCATCCGATGTTCATCAAAGTGCGTAAAATTTATACCTAGGCCCAGCAACAATTACTGCTGTACTATAAATGGTGGTGAGCCACTGGCAGTCACAGCCGTCAGTGAGCTGGCGGCAGCATAGTATTACCAAGTGCTGCAATGATATAGAAGAAAAAAATGGGTTACGTACACTGTTGGCAAGGTATTGCCTCGGCAGGTGCTACCTTCAAGTGTACATGGGGAAGTTTTTGATCTTGACAATATTACTTTCTCATAATGATCACTGCACGGCACTGACAGTTACACTCGCTATGGCTGTGGCCACTGGCACAGGGCAAATAAACAGTGCTGGGGCGGGGCACTCGGTACGGCGACTTTAGTCTTGGCAATACAACGCTTAGGAACCATATATATATATATCTCTATTGGCAGAGGGTCCTAAGATACTGAGGCTAATACCGTGTGTGCCACTGTGTGGCTGCAATTGCACCTTGCGGATATGAGTAATCGTGCGCTGTGGACGCCGCGGTACAGCAGCCAGTGGCCGCGGTACAGCAGCCAGTGGCCGGCCGCCACATTTGTCAAGTTGTAAGTCTCGGACCGCAGCACGGCGCGCCAGCACCAGCAATGCTGAGCATACTCTCACCTGCAACAAGGGACAACCCCAGAGTGGTGAGTGGTCCGTGCTTTACCGTCGTCCTTTCGGTCCGAAAAGAGGGCTGCCATCGACATAGCCTCCGTACGCTGCCTCAGGGGGCGCCCACCGTGCAGCACCGGGCCCCCCACTGGCATATCTTACCTAAGGCTTGCTACTTCCTGGGACTCCTGCCGTGCCAATGGCGCTGCTGCCCACATGGGGGGTGTACTGCGTTGCGGTGATAGCTGCTGCTCAGCACACGTCCACGCTAGGAAGTGAGAGGAGGTGTGTGTGAGCCTCACTCTGTGAGGAGATGGGTGTTTCCTTTGCTCCACTGGGGTGGCCCGTTTTTCTCTGCTTGCGTAATTAGCCACATTGTCGAGTTGCTGGTGCTGGTGGCTCTCCGCAGATCTCCAGATATCATTTATGGCGGCCGCGCGCGCTGCCTTTGCGTTGCGCTGTCTTAAAGTTTGCCACTGCCATCGGGTGGTCGAGATGCAACGCATCTCGCACAGGCGCGCACGGCTCATACTACTATCGGTCGTTGCAGGTGATCGGGTGTGCTGTTGATAATCGAAAAAACAGGACATCCCACCACGGTCCACAGCACGCCTCTCTCTGAGGCATCCGAATCGGATAGTGACCACGACATCCGCCCTCCAGCACCACCGCCGACTCGGGACGCCAGAGTGCACTTGTTTGTTTGATTTTTTCTAACCCCAAGGCCAAAGGCCCAGAAGAAGGAACGGGGAAGGGGTGGCAAGCTGGAAAAATTCTTGTGGTTTGTGTGCGCGCCGGGCTGCGACGACGCGACGGCGAACGTTGCTGGCACCTAGCCGCACAGGCAGGGGCAAGCAGCTGTGCGTGCGGTGCGGTGACGACGCTCCAGTGCTGGCTTTGCCCGCGCGGGGAATTGAACACACACTGAGTCTCTCGAGGCTCTAGCACTCACCCCACACACCAAAAAAAGCGCCGTCCTTCATGAGGTGGCAGGGTGATGATGGGGCGGACGCTGCCACATGCTGGCGCCAGGGCGTTCAGTCGACTGTCCGCGTCGGACATTTGCTCACCGACAGCTGGCGCGTTCACTGCGCGCCGTGTGACCACCACCGTGGGAATCCTCTGCCTGCGTGATCACTCCACCACCCACGCGGCGCGCTGACAGTTGCGTCCCACGTCGCGCAGGTCAGCAGTCTGCAGGAGGCGCGGCACGTCGACGTTGACGACGGTCGCGCGACCGCCGTCTGCCTTGTTCGGCCGCGGCCACACTGCCCTGTGTGCCTCTGCTGGCAGTTTAAGCGCCTGCCGCCAGTCTGAAACAGCACCGGGGGCGCGGGCGGGGCCGGGCCATTGCGTCGCATCTCCAGATCAACGTGCTGCTGCACCGTGTCGCCGGGGGACACATTCTGACGAGGGACGCCTGCGCGACCGGCGACGACGTCGGACATCGACTGGCACTGAGAGTCTCCCCACCCTCAGTGGTTGCTGCTTCCCGCTTGGTCCAGGGACAGGACGGCTGCCGCGAGAGCATGCCCTCCTCCATGCCAGTGGGGGTCCAGGAGGCCGCCGACCCAAGTGAGTTTTATCATCGACTGTCGACTCGCGGTCGACGAGCACATTGCCTGACTGTGAGACGGCTGATGCGAAAGAGCCGCAGACGGCCCGGCAGTGCCAGCGCGCGTGCTCAGTACTCGGGCTGCTGCTGCCAGGCTCTGCGCGCAGGCAGAGCCGTCCTAGAAACTTAAAGGCTTCAGGACCTCTAAAGTTAGTTCCTACATGTAATAGTTGACCAATATTATAATACTCGACGAAGTATACTATAGTAGTTTTATTTATTTGCACTTGTGGGCGTGCAAGAGCCACAGGGTGTTGTGTGGGGAAGCCATCTGGAGAGGTTGG
>JAULBY010040010.1:0-13648 GCA_032358315.1 Ophiocytium majus
TAAATCTTTTCCTGAGTCTCATCCACCTTGATGGTATAATACTTAGGCTCTTCATTTCCATACGCTCTAGCCTGATAAGCAAAACACTTACCAGCATTAGTGAAGAATGGAATAATCATCCTTGGATGTTCGTCTTGTATTGGCTCTTGGAATTTAGCAGTCACTGAATTAGTGTATGCTTTAAACTTTGGAGCAAAGTACAATAGACTCCACTTGTCCTTCGGAATCTTTCTTTTAACTACATACTGAACAGCAGGATGTGTCAGTGGTAGTTTATCTATTCTCGAGAGAGATGAAAGAATATCATCCTCAAGTAAATCTTCTGGCTCTGTCTCAATCACTACTTGAGTTTCAGAGATGTCTTTGTGGTCATTATATCTTGTTGCACCAGACTTGTATCGTTCAAGCACATACTCATCATAGAGTTTTGTATCAACATACTTGATTAGATTGCCGATGTTAGTTCCGTAACCACAGTTGTGACACTTTACAAATAGATCTGCCTTTGCACGATAGATGTAACCTCGTGCCTTTAATTTATTAGATGTGCTATCCCCACAAACTGGACATGAATAGTTCCAGAGATAGTCTTTCTTTTGTTTGAAGTTTCGCAAGCGACCACCCAGTATTTGGGCATACTTTGCATCAATGTATAACATAATATCTCCACATAGAGTATAATTATACTCTATTCATAATTACAAAGCAAGTTTTATTTTAAGTACTTTACAATCTCAGACAGGTGTCCGATAATAAAACCTGCAACTGCAGCACCACCGATTACATACCATTTCCACTGCTCTAAAGCACCAACTCGTTTTTCCATCTTTTCAAGATCTTCAACGACTTCCTTTTTGATCTCTGCATGTTGGTCTTGCGAGATTTGAGAATTAGCCTGCATCTTATGCTCAATGCGAGTTTGCATATCATCAATCTTATCTACGATCTCTCTATTACTTGTAGTAATGCGAGAGTGTATCTCTTTGATATCAGACTTCAACTCTTTAACATCCTCTTTAATGGTCTCTACTTGGGCTTCCATTTTGGCTAATCTTTCCATTTCCATTTTACTTCACTCTTTCGAAAATGTCTTTTTGTGTTTTATACCATTCAACCCAAGTGTCTACTTTAATTTTGCATTCATGATATTGTCCGTAATTGTCCACTACGACTTTCAACACTTCACTTAACTTTTCGGTTGGTTCAGTTTTCTTCAAGTCAGGACATGCTTCGATCAGTTCAACTGGAACTGATGGAAAATTTCTTTTTACTGGAACAGGCTTTTGAAAAATACTGCATCCAGTTAGTGCTACTACTGTTAGAGCAATTAGGAGTTTTTTCATTTCTTTTCTCCAGGAGTTGCTGCAGCTTCATTTAGGATATCGATTGCTTCAGGTGCAACTTTACAGATAGAATCGATCTTTGCCTCAACTGTTTTGATATGTTCTTGGATGACTACACGAGTCTCTTTAACATACTTAATCTTTTCTTTCACAACAGTCTGAATCTTATTATTTGCGTCAGCTGATTGTTGCTCAGCCAATGCTACTTTTGCTTCCAGTTCTGTTACCTTTGCTCTCCACTCCATTTCGGTTGAATAGCTACCAAAAAAGTAAATCCCCACAACAGTGAGGATAGTACCTAATATTCTAATGATTCCAGAATATGGTATTAGCGGAGGAAGAACCCTTGTAATAAAACTTAAAGCATAGAGTACTATGCCAGTAAACATAATACCAATGACTACAGCGTACAATAGTGCATCAGGCACAAATGATAACATCCACATATTAAACTCCTACAGGTTTCGGGCGACGAATCATTCCTGCGATAGTGGATGCTTGTCCTGCTTTGTACTTCTTAATTTCTTTTGGACCAATCTTTGGTTGGTCTGTAGAAACCGCTGCACCAGTCACATTGGCAACACCATCTTCTTCAAGGAACTTCTTAACGATAATCTCTTCTTCAACGAGCGACACTCGATTATCCAACATCTTCATGATATTGTCAAACTTTTCTTGCATTAATGCAGTTGAACGATCACCTGATTCATAGTGTTCTTTGACTAACCAGAGTGCAGCAACAAGAGATTTCATTTTGCTCTCACCACCTGGAAGTCTATTAATAATCTTCTTGACATTAAATACAAGACGATTTAAGTAAGTATATGCATCTCTTTCTTGAGATGTCTGCAAACTATTTGCCTTACGAATGCTCTTACCCTTAGCATCAATGATACCTAGTTTGAATGCTTCTGTATCCTCAAAGTTAGTTACTAACATTTTGAGAATTTTATATGCAATTAAATTGTCTACTATGCGACTCATTAAATTTTCCTAAGTGTTGATATAATTGTTTCATCCAAAACTATATCAGACAAAATAATACCGTATTCTGGTAACTCTTCTGGCATTCTATCGAGGTATACTAGAAAAGTTACTAGCACATCCCAACATGATTTATCAATTTTGTGAAACAGCATTCTTGTTGCTGCATCGCCAAAAATATTATAAAGGACAATAATGTGATTAAGGATTAATCTTTCCCTCAACTCATCACTGTTTTTATATCTAGAAAGTAACTTCTTGAGATATAAAAACTTCTTTATGTCTTCTTCAAATTCTTGTAGGCTATGGCACTGCGGATTATCGTAGTGGTGCATTGCGTATACAAGAAAGTTACCTTCATTTAGTTTTTCACTAACCATATTATCTTCAAAAAAGAGAGGGAGAACAACTCTCCCTCTTACATCATGTATTTATTAGCTATCTCTGAATTGGATATCGTCAGATTGGTCACCAGTCATTGAACCCATGGCAACTAAAGTTTCATACTGAACACGACCAGCACGACCGCCAGTACCAACAGTACGACGAACCCAACCAGCATGCTGTGAACCACCAACAGCACCATCACCTAGTGCAGCAGTAGCAGTAGCAGTTGTGCCAGCAAGTTTGTCGAAGTACTGAGCATTGTTACCAGTACCAGAAATGTCAACAACAGTTTCAGTTGTATAAGTCAAACCAGTCAAAGTACCAGCAGTAGTAGTCAAAGCAGTACCAGCTTCAGTAGTCAAAGTGAAGCCAGTTACGCTTGGTGAAGTACCAGTAACGGCAGAAACTTTATAAACTGTTCCAGTTGCGTAGCCAGTGATAGTAGCAGTACCACCTAAAGTACCAGTGATAGTAACACGATCACCAGAAGCAAGAGTAGAAGCACCGCAAGTAAATTGACCAGCAGTTCCAGAAACAGCAACAGTTGCTGCTAAAGTACCTGAAGTGTTTGCTGCCTTAACTTTAAATACATTTGCAGTACGACCAGCAGTAGCCACATAGTATGTAGTAGCATTTGAAAGACCAGTAGCAGCAGTGCTACCGCCATGGTAATACTTAACTGCGTCGCCAGCAGATAGTCCGTGACCAGTGTAGGTGATAGTATCAGTTGAAATAGCAATACCAGATGTTGGAATTGTTACAGCTGGATTGTTAATATTTACAGTCGGTACTGAAGTATAACCAGTACCAGTGTTAGTAACAGTAATCGCTGTAACTGCACCACCAGAGATAGTAGCTGTTGCAGCTGCACCAGAACCACTACCACCAGAGAATGCTACTGCTGGTGCTTCTACATATAATGTTCCACCAACTGCAACAGAAACTGCAGAAACATTGTCGCCACCTGCAGTCGCTTCAGTAGTGTCAACACCGTATACTAGATTAGATCTACCCATTCCAAAAGAATCAAGAGATCCGTGTGCAACAGATGCTGGCTTCTCAGATAAAGTATATGATTGAGCAGAACAAGTAGTAACTGAACCATTACCATTGTTAGTGCCCATAATTACTTTAGCCACAGTGTCAGATGTGATTGAAATGATTTGATATTCAACACCATTGGCAAGAATTGTATTACCAACTTTTGCTTGTGTTGTGAAAGCAGTAGAAGAACCAGTTACCACACCTGTTGATGCGATACTAACTGTTCCACTTGCTGTTTTAGAGTCTTTGTTGCCCCATAGTGCCATTTTGTGTCTCCTTAGATTTGGACTTTAATTTATTTATTCATTAGTTTAGAAGTGCCTGTAATCTTACGAGCACCAGATTTTGCCCCAGCTGGGCGACCACGACCACGCTTTTCAGCTGCTGGTTTCATAGGTTTATTATCATCAGCATCATCTGCTCCTTCTGGATCAGAATAATTTGCTCCATAAGAACGACCTTTAATTTGAGTAACTCCACCTGGACCTGGAGTATACTCTAACATGAATTCCTTGTATGAAACTTTGTTAGAGATCAAATTACCTTCGTCATCAAAAGATTCTTTAACTGGCTTTTTAATTTTCTTAACAGCTTCCCACTTTTCTTCATGAGGTGCATCGCCAGCTGCATTGACTTTAACTTCTACAGATTTTTTTTCTTCGTTGACTTCATCTTTAGAATACATGTAGTCACAAACAGTTTGTAGATAGTCTTGAGCAAGAGTTAATTTAGATTGTACCCACTCTGGAAGATTGTCATTGTCGCTAAGCATTTCATGCAATTCATCAGCATGATACTTAATGCTACGAAGTTGAGTTTTAGCCATATCACCTTCTTGATCGTATTCAGCTGGATCTTCTTTGGCTTCATTGGCTTGTTTCATTTTCTGCATTGCTTGACCAGCAAGGTTTGCTGCTTTACCAGAACCTTCTTTTTTCTCAGTAGATTTCTTCCAGTCGCCTTCGTATTTGAAAGAGATTAATTTACCATTCTTATCTTTTTGCGTAGTCATTTTATCTTCATTGCGCAAAGCACGACCAATTGCTACATTATGATCTCTAGCAGTTTTGTGTTTAGGATCAGCATCTGGTACTGGATTGTTTAGTTTATAACGAGCACCACGAGATGCATCCATTGTTTTACGCATTAAAGCGTTTTCTTTGTTGCGCTCTTCGATCTCTTCAACTTCTTCATTGGTTGGGTGACCATTGATTGGTTTACGAGATGCTTTCAATGCTTTGTTCTCAGGTGTTCCCTTGATATACTTTTTATCTGGAACTGGAGCAACTGGAGCATGTGATCTAGATGGAACTGGATCTGGAACATGATACTCATCATCTTCTCTTTCACGACGACCAAAACCGCTACCACCATATGCATGTCCATGACTTGGACCAGAGTAACTTTGGTATCCTTCAGAGACACCATCTTTTTGTTTATTAGTATTATAGTAAGCACCTAAAGCCATTTTAATTCTTTCCTTTTTATTTTTACCTTCAAACTTTGGATTGGAACTATGAACGAAATCATGGATCCAATCACCAGCCTTGGCATCTTTGGATAGAACTTCATGCAGTGCATCTAGATCTTCTTGATCGATATCATCACCCATGTTTAGAGTTCTTCTTTTGTTGGCAATTAAAGCACCTTTGGCTTTACCAGACTTAATTAGATTGGTCAACTTCTGACGAGCAACAGACATGTTACTAACTGGATCTAATTTATTGAGTTTAGTCTTCATACGACGAATCTCATCTAGTTCTTCTACTTCTTCAGACATAGTAGAATGTTTAACTGTAGTAGAGTTACCACCATTAGCACCTTGGAAATGGACATCATCACCAGATCGTTTAGCAGACCAGTGACGACCAGTCTCATCTTTAAATTTATGCTCTTGTTGATCTTTTAACTTAGCAATTTCTTGATGGTGTTCTGGGTGTAAAGGAATAGAGAAGTCAGAACCATGATGAACAGTCTTCATAGTACCCCATTCATACTTCTGTGTTTTAACAGTGGCTTCTTCTAATTCTTCTTTAATGCCACGAGATGTTTTAATAAAATTGTGTGCATCTTTTAAAGTATCGTGTTCACCTTTTTTGTGAATTTTACCAGTGCTATCATAAACAGTAGTCTGATGTTTAGGATTGGTTTTAGAAGGAGTATAAATCGTACCTATATGATTTCCTGTCGCCTTTGAATGAACATCATAAGTTGGACGATTAGTATCTGTTCTTTGTGTAGTAGTAGTTGATGCTTCGTCTAAACTTTCTGTCTCTTCGTTACGAACAATTTTAAGGTCTTGAGAGTCGATTTCACCATTGTGATTTTTGTCTAACTTCTTTTGTTTACCCTTCAACGCTTCCATAAATGATTTGAATTCCATCTTATTCCCCAGTAGTTTTTAGGATAGATCTTAACATCCATCCGTGTTTCTTATGTGCATCTAGTCTATCTGCCACAAAATTAGCAAAACCTTGCTCTTTTGCAGCAGTTAATAGATCGAATAACTTATTTAGGCGAACGATGCTTTCGTTGTTCGCTGCAAGTAGATCTGCAATCATTGTCTCTGGAGTGTGTCCAACATTACCTGCATCGATAGACTTATGAACATAAATCTCGTCTAGGTTTCTTGGAGCATACTCGCCCATCTTACGAATGTTCTCAGCGAATGGATCAACTGCACCATAGAGTTCATCGTACAAGTCTCCAAAGAAATCATGTAGTTGTGGGAAGTCTTTTCCTTCTACATTCCAGTGATAGGAGTGTGCCTTGAAATACATCAAAAATGTATTGCTTAGGCAGATTCTTGCTTCTAGTACAGTTTCATTCATTTTAACAGTTCCACTTTCTAAGTGCGAGTGCCTTACGACTTGGCTCGCCATTTGGTTTCTTCATTGAGCCTTCCATGCCACCCATTCGTGCACAGAAAGACTTTCTACGATTTGCTGCTTTACTACCAGCCTTTAACTTTGATGGTGGAGTAGTGACTGGTGCTTTTAGATTAGCACCTTTAGCATTGTATGCGTCACGACCTTTTTGAGTTAGACCACCAGTAGATGACTTATGTCCTTTGGCATCAACTGCATATTCTAAAAGTTGAACATCATCTACATCTTCAAACTTTTCCCAAATTACTTCTGGGTCGATATTATGTTGATCTGCCAGATCCATAACCATTTCTTCGATCATATCGAATTGTGATTCTAATTCTTCATTCTGGGATGCTTTTAATGCTGCATCAGTTGGAGCACCTTCGGATCCAGGTGTGCGCATTCTTTCACCAGAACCAGCTTTAATTCTTTTCTGTTTAGCATGGATGTTATCCCACAATCCACGCTTACCTTCTTTAATACATGAACCTTCAGCACATGGTGCAGTTCCAGGTTTGCGTTTGTAACCTTTCCAGCAGTTACAAGTTTCAGATAAATGATCTGAGAAAGATTTAAAATACACTTGGCATACTCCCTTTAGTAACTTTACCATGAGACATTCTTGACTTCTCTACTTTACGAACACGTGATACTAATTTCTGAGCAATACGACCAATCACATCTTTGCGGTTAGCCATTACCTTTTCGATACGCTCTTTCTCACCAACGGAGATCTTAGAATAATCACGACCACGTAGCATACGCTTCTTCATTAACTTAATGGCAAGACGACGTGCACGTTTATTAATAGTTGTTGGGTTTGAGAAACGCTTCAATGCAATCTTAGTTGAACGACCACGTTTTGCAGAAGTTTTACGTAGACGAATTTTACCTCTCATGCGCTCTGAACGAGATAATACTTCCATCAAATCATACTTTGATTCTTCTTGTAGTGGTGGAATTTCTTCACCATCATCGTCATAGACTAAAACAAGTTCATCTTCTTCATAGAGATCTTCGATGTCTTCATCAGTAACAGAGTTTACCATTTCGTCAATCTCTTGATCAGTAAAGTCTTCTTTGAAGAATGGATCTTTTGACATGGTAGAATCTGTTCCAATTCCTGGACGTTCTTCACCACATTCACATACATGTTTACCGCAATCTGGGCAAACTGCCTTCTTTTTGGCTTCTTCTAATTCTTCTTGATATTGACCATGTTTCTTTAGATCATTATCAAATTGTTTGCTAGTTGCTTTGTTAATACCTTTGAAACGCTTGTCACCTTTAGCATAGTTTCCAGAAGCATCAGCTGCTTTGGCAGATGCAGCAGAAGCTGTTTTATATCTTGCTAGAAGATCAGTTGATAATTCATCAAGTGTTTCTTCTGTTTGAATATTTTCATTTTCTTGTGCATGTTTAGCAGCAAGAGATTCTTTTTCTTTAGCGTGTTTAATAGATAACTGCGCTTTCATTCTTTCTTTAGCAACTGGATCTGTTTGTTCTTTCACAGAATCTTTTGCATCAAAGTTATAGAATGTAATGAATCCTTTAACCTTGCCAGTTGGTTTAGGTTCTGCCTTTGCTCCAGTATCTGATGTACTCACATCAAGTTTATCAGATCCGTTTTGTTGGATAACACCTTCGTTCATTACTTTGTCTTCCATTGGTTTGACATCTTGTATCCATTTTGAAACAAGTTTGCCAGATTCTTCTTTTAACAACAAATGATTTGAACCACGCTTAACAATAGTAAATTGTTCGCCATTTGATTCAACAATATCACCTTCGTTAAAAATCTCTCCACGGAAATATTGTTCACGCAGTTTATCTTTAACTAGAACAAGTTGCTCTTTAACTGGCTCTAAACCTAAACCTACACGAACATCATTCATTAAACGACGTCCATCAAGTTCACGAATAGTGCTTGGCAACTTCTTCTTAAATTCTTCGTATAATCCTTTTGTTGCCAACTGTTTCATTTTAGTATAGTTGGAATCAGGATTCTTCTCGTTAATAGCAATAATTTGGGTATTTTCTTTAACAAGTTTCTTAAGTCCAGCAACTTGTTCGCTTCCAGCAACGATTACAATTTTCTTATACTTCTTGGATAGTTCTTCAAGTAGATTACTAATCTTGGACTCGTTCACGGACTTGAACTTAGTCTTCGGGAACATTAACTTTAAGTATTGTTCCTTCTTATCTTCTTGAATAAGACTATCTTTGGTGGATGCGTAGATGACGTGGTCGGTATTCTTCTGTTCCGCCAGTCTATTGACAGTTTTAACCAACAACTCATGTGCGGTAGTTGGAGGATCAAAATCTCCAAGAGCGCAGACTAATGTAGTCGAGGGTAATTCTTTTATTAATTGTCTATAATCTTTCATACGATCCATCTATAAAGTAGTACCTACTTATTTAGGAGTTTGTATCCTTACATAGCGGACATTAGAGCCTGTGCTGCAGCCACGATCCAACGACAGGCGATCTCGTCTGAGGCTAGTTCCTGTTGTGCACGGATGTCAGCGATCTCTTGTAGAAGGAATCCGTATTCTTCAGAAGTTAGTTGTCCCTGAGCATAGTTCTCGTGGATTACTAGAAGTTCGTTTGCCAATGATGCTGCTGGACCACCAAGTCCAGCCTGTTCTCTTAAATCATTGAGTATACTCATTTTCTACCTTTCCAAGCATCGATGGTTACATCGACTCTTGTTCTATTAAGTTTAACAATGCTTTCGCAGAAAGTATTACTCTTGCTATCTTTGGCTTTCTTCAATGCTTCTTCCATCTTTCCAAATGCATCAGATTGAGGATCACCTCGTTCAGAAGAGTAAACCTTAAGAGTTTCTACCTTGTCCAAAACTGGTTGCCAATTAGATTTGTCTTCGCAAGTAATCTTACTTAGTCCAACTTTAACATCCACTGCTTGCCCAAACATAACTGGGTCATGTGGCTTAGGAAAGATTACTGCGCAACCTGATAGTGCTACTGCTAAAACTAAAATTAGTTTCTTCATTTCATAGCCTTTCTGAGATCGTTATACAAAGCATCTTTGTGCTCTGGTTTCATTTGTGAAGATAGATGAGAGTGGAATTCTTCTTTCTTACCTGATGATGCTAATTCTCTTAACTTAGTTCCAGAGATACCTTCAACACCTTTGGCATTTTCATCTCGTTTACCAGCATTTTCAAAAGAGATATGTTTGAAGTCATAGTGACCATGAGCACCCTTAACTCCATTATACTTCTTAAGTAACTCTGCCATTGGTGCACGATCAGAACCACCAGCAAAGTGTAGATGAGTAACACCTTGTTTATGTAACTCAGATGCTTGATGCAAGAGAGTTGGTTTATCTTTATCTGCAACTACAACATTAGTTCCAGGAAATGCATTCTTAGCATGCTTTAGTTTTTGTTCTGGTGATAGAGGATTCTTACCATCTTTTGTATCGTGGGATCCAGACAGAACTAGAGTATGATCACCACCAAATTTCTTGGCAGTGTCGTGCATATGTTGAACGAGTTTCTCATGACCAGCAGTTGGAGGATTCATACGACCAAATGCCATTGTGTGATGAACTTCATCTGTCTTTGGTGCACCACGAGACTTCAATAAATTCTGTCGAGCAAACTCTTTGCGATTGACTAACTTGGTTGGCTCTGTGACACCATTGTGAGTATGATTGTAAACAAAACCTTCTGGCTTCGATGCAACACCACCGATAGCATGAGCATAAGAACCTTCGTTTGTTTCTAGACTATTTACTAATTCATTCTTGGCATTGGTAAGATGACCATGCATCTTTAGTAGATTATCGTAGTGTTCTTTGTTTTTGTCGATATGTTTTAATTGTGCATCAGCATCATTAATAATCTCTTGTTTCTTAGCAGGAGTTTTAATCTTATCAAACTTCTTCTTTAGCTGAGAAGAAACATGATTAGAGAATCCTTCAGTGGAAGGTGTTTCTCCAGTACGAACTGTTTGATTGATGTAGGTTGCTAGATGTCCTGATTCACCGCTATGCTCTGCATGAATGGCTTTGTACATTTTATCGCCATGCTCAGTATGAATCGCTTTGGCTTTACCCATCTCATCTAAGAATCTATCTTGTGCTTCTTTTGGATGATGAACTAAACTTGTATCGTAACTAGCAGTGTGATGGAAAACATCTGGATCGCTTCCAAAATCACTTTCAGAAACATTACCAGTAGCGTTCATATTGGCAAGGTTAGTTCCTTCGTATTTTGTATGAGTAACTACACCAACTTTAGCATTGTTAATCGATTCTGCTTTTTTACCACGAGCACTATATGTAATAGTATTTGGCGTAAACGATACAGTCCCGTCTTTATTATTTTTAACATCAGGTTTAGTGAACATCATGTCACCTTGGAAGACTCCCTTCTTTGGAGCAATCTTTGGTAGATGTTGTAGTCCTGCTTTAAGTTTTTCTACAAGACCTGGAGCATGTCCGTGATTCTTTTCAACATCCTCAGGTGTATAATTTAACTTTGGGTTTTTATTGAATGCAGATTTTGAGGCAACAAAGAATTTACCATTCTCTGGATTAGTGCCATAAACAATAGATGGTGAACCATCATATTTCATTGTCAATTTGTTTGATTGAGTTCTTTGATTTATTTGATGATTAACACCATGAAGTGCATTGTAAGCATGATTGAATCCATCGGCTCCATGGAACAGTGGACGATCTTCAGCGTGAGTAATATGTTTGAGTTTTGCACCCTCTTCGGCTGGTGCAGCCTCAGTTAAAAAGTTTTTGAATCCTAGTATCATATTACTATTATACCTTAATTTGCAATATTTGTCAACAATAACCCTACAAAATTGAGGGGATTAGTGTTGTTTATTTACGAGACTTAGAGAGCCAACTGTGTTCTGCATTGGACCAGAGTTAGACTTAGTCGTTAATTGAGCCACATTAAATGTTTTACCATGGTCTTTATGTCCAGGTTTATTCAATTTACCCTTAACATAAGTTGTCTGTCCATCACCACCTTCAACAGTTAAATGGCTAAAGTTATTCAAATGTGTTTGAGCATATGTATGCTGGTCATTAACTTCTGGAGAATGAGATCCATCTTTCATTTCTCTTGCATGGACGATTGAATGTTCAAAAGTTGTTTGTGGTGAAATCAATCCATTTAAAGTTTTTCTTAACTCAGAATCATCATGAGATCCGTCAGCACCAATTTTAACTTTTTTCTTTAATCCTTCTGCGATAGATGCAGCAACTCGTTTTCTGGCTTCTTGTCCAGATGTAACAGCTGCTTGTGTTCTATGAGCAACTGTATCCATAAATTCTTTTCTATCTTTCTGAGACTTTATACCATCATGTGACTGTAAGAATGTAGTTGAGTGCTCATGCATTTTCTTTTCATCAGCACTAAGTTTTCCGCCACCTTTAAGTTTTGCTTCTAACTCTGCGTGTTGTGCACGAACTCCAGGAATTCCCTTTCCAGGTTCACTGCTAGTTGCCATCTGTTCAATCTTCCATTGTGCATGGCGATCATCACGACTCTGTGGACTATAACCAATTGCTTGCATATGATCATCATGGGGTTTCATCAAAGAAGCAAAATGACCAGTTTCATGTCCACTAATTTTTTCTAGTGAATCAAGTCCTGGATTGTTTAAGTTTGGATCGTGTTTACCAATCTTAGCAGAGATGCCATGCCAACGGACATGATTACCATCTTTATCTACAACTTGAACCATTACATCAGCGTTTGATTTCGGATCGTGGACACCAGTTGTTTTAAAGTGGTCACCATTTACTTTATCGCCTTTTTTGTTTATCTTATCTGCGTTTGAAGTCCAATAAACTTTACCAACCTTCTCACCTTCGGCAAGATATTTCTTTCTCCATGCATCTGCAGAATCTGATGCAGCTTTATCAATTCTAGATGCTTTATCTTTATCCATTCTACCAAGAATATTTTTATGCACTTCTTCTGGCGAACCATTATGTGCAGCATCTTCTTTACCGTATGAACGATGATGTTCTGGAAGTTTCTTTTCAGTTTCGTTTTCGCTTGAGAGATGGTGGGCAAGTCTTAACTCATTGAGTTTACCCATGTCATCGTTCTCAGAAACTTTCTTAACTTCTGTAAGAAATTCTTCGTAAATTGATTGAAGGAGTGAAGTTGGATTAACAACTTCGGTTAAGAATGATTTGAAATTTAACATAATTGGTTTTCCTAGAGGTATATCCCCTTACCTACTTCTAAATAAAATTTGGCTTCATTGGCATCTTCTCGTAATTTAGTTCTAATATGGAAGATAGGTTTTTGTTCTTCCTTAGACATAAACTCCAAATAGTTCCCACGCTCTCGCACATATAAGGTAGTGCTACCTTTTAAGTTTTTATAATGTTCACCAGTAATTTCTTTAACAGAACCTTTTTGAACATCAATAACATCGGCTAAATCTTCACCGAATAAATTCTTGTGTAAAAATTCAAAGGCATTATCAGAAAAAGTTCCGCTAGATTGCGCCATCAAAATACCTTGTTTTAAGTCTTTGTACATTGACACAATCATTTCAAACTTTGCTGCCTGTTCTACTTTACCGTAAAAAGGTTTTGCTAATCTTAAATATTTAGTCTCACCATCCCAAGTAACATTTAATGCTTTGGCAATGGCAACCATACCATTGTAAGGTGATAGAGAAGCAACTGTAACTGACTCAGATTTCAATGAAAAGGGAATTGTTCCCGCATCTATTTTCTTCATTAGTTTGCCAACTTTGGCATAAACTTGTAACTTAACGTCGCCTTTAACTAAACCACCAGACTGCTCACCTTCGATACCATCGGCAATAACAATAAATTTAACATCATCCTTTTTATTGTTATCTAAAAATGTATCCACAACTCGCTTTACTCTACGAGTATAATTACCATAATTAATGGCATTTATAAATTGATCAATTTTCTTATCAATCTTGCCGATATCTTTGGACGAACTATAATATAAATCGTGATAGTCTTTACCGAAAG
>JAULBY010040021.1:0-13648 GCA_032358315.1 Ophiocytium majus
CTCACGCAGCACTGGCACCGCTCCTGCAGTTACCACCACTGCTGTCGTGGCTTGCAAAACGCTGCAACGCTGTCGCCGCTGCCGCTGCTCCTGCCATAGCTGCGCCCACAGCTGCGCAGCCCCTGTGCCGCCGCTGCGCCCACAGCTGCTGCTCCTGCAGCAACTCATCACGCTGCGACCACCCATGTGCTGCCCTGGCTGAAGAAGGGTCACACCTTCCGCAACGCTGCCGCCGCTTCTCCTGCCGCCTCTGCTCCTGCTGCAGCTGCGCCCGCTGCTGCCTGCGCCTGCTGCCGCAGCCCCGGCGCTCACACCTACTGCTCCTGCAGCAACTCATCCCGCTTCCGCTGCTCCTCGGGTCCCACCGGCGACTGCAGCAGCGCCGCGCGCGCATCATCCCGCAGCGGCCGCAGAAACTCCAGCAGATCCGTCCCCCCCGTACCCTTGCCGCCGCTCGCTTTCTCCCTCGTAAACCACCCTCCGCCGCCGCCGCCGCCGCCGCCGCCGCCGCCGCCGCCACCACCGCCGCCGCCGCCGCCGCTGCCTTTGCCATCCTCCGGCTGCGGTGATGACGCCGCTGCCGCCGCTGCCGCCGGGCGCTGCTGCGCCAGAATGTACGCGCTGACGACGCCGATGTGCGCTGTCCTGAAGGACTCGACACTCGCGACGGCGGCGTCATACGCGCGAACCGCATCAACCGCGCTCACATCGTCGCAGCCGCGCAGCGCCGAGACAAACGCGCGAATTCCCGGCGCGCCGTCCGCCCGTGGCGCCTGCAAATGCTCGACAAAAGCCCTGTGCGGCGGCGGCATATATGCCAGCATTTCCGCCAAAAATGCTGCGCCGGCGCCGCGCGGCGCGTGTGCGATCCCCAGCGCGGCGTCCAGCGCGCAGAACAGCGTGGACTGCGCCGCGGAACCGCCGTAGAACTGTCCACGGACCGCGGAACCGTCCGCGCCGGCGCCCGCATACGCGACGCCGCGCGGCAGCGTGGGGTTCGCGCGCCAGCCCGAGAGAAACGGGCGCACGCGGTGGTAGAACGCCTGGGGCGCGCAGCCATCGCCCATGCGTCGCAGTGCCGCCTTCATGTCGACAACGCAGTGCGCCACGGCGCGCAGCGCGGCCGCAAGCTCAGCGCAGTGCGCCCCCACCTCACGCGCGGAAACGCCCGCGCCGTTTGCTGCTGAGCACGCCGCCGCCGCCGCCGCGGCGCGCGCGGTCAGAAGGGCGCCCATGGCGGCCCCCCCCCGCGCCTCTATTTCGACCGTGGTGAGGTAGAACCAGGACTCGTCCTGGCCGCCGAGAAAGCAGCAGGCGGGCGCGAGGTTCGTGGCGATCAGCGGCCCACGGGGGTCTAGCCGGCGCCAGTTGTAGAGGACGAGCGATAGGTGGGTCATCACCGGGGGGACGCCCATCTGCTGAGCAAGGGTCCACAGGGGAACCGCGATGCAGGGGGGCAGGGTGTCGGCCGGACCTGATGCGGGCTCGCCCCAGACGTAGGCGTGCGCCAGGGAGCTCAGCACGAGCAGGGCGCGGCGCCTCTCCCTTTCCGTGCTCAGCAGGTCGGTGGGCAGCAGGGGCAGGCGGGAGAGGGGCAGGCGCGCCCGAGATGCGCAGAGCAGGGCTGGCAGGTCGGAGACTAGGTCCTCCCAAGGCTGTAGCTGTGGCTGGGGCAGGCGCAGGAGGGGGTCCTCGGCGGGGAGGAAGCCGCGTATGGGGTCGATATCGAAGTTCCTCAGCAGCTGCAGGGTTTCAGGGCGCAGCGGCGTAGGTGGTGACTCCGGCTCGCCTTCTGTGAACTTCAGGTCGTAGACGGGCCGTTCTGATGACGGAGCGGTTCCGTTTGTGGCTTTCGTGCTGGCGCCGTTGCATGAATGGTGGTCGTGGTGGAGGCACTCGTGGCAGTGGTGGTGGTGGTGTGAGGCGGCGCCTGCCGGGGGCAGGTAGAACATCGCCCGCAGCAGAGCCGCCAGCCTGCTGCGGCCCCCAGCCGCTCTGTCCAACGCTGCCAGGCATGGTGGCAGCAGCCTCCGCACGAAGAGCTGCTCCACCACCAGCCAGCAGGCCAGAGCGGCACCAACCTGCCTGAGTAGGTACCAGGGGTCTCTCCAGTCTATGCTGACCGCCCCCGCCAGCGCCATGTCCACGCACCGGCGCCACAAGCCTCTCACACGGAAAATGAGGAATGATTGCGAAACTGTGTGTGACGCACTGCCGGGTGTTCTGGTGGGGGACGCGCCACAAACTTTCCCGCCAAAATTGCAAACGACACCCATGACGCCAGCTGTGTTGTGATGGCGTGCGTGCCATGGACGCTGCCGCCGAGCAACAGGAGCAGCAGCAGACCGATGGCACCAGCCCACAGCAGCCGGGGCCTGTCCCCTTCAGCCTGCTGCTGCGATGCCCGACACGGCTGCCCACTCCCACCCAGTCATGTTGCTGCTTGGTGCGACATCTGGGTCACGGCACCACTAGCGGCAGCAGCAGCGGCAGCAATGGCGATGGCGAGCCCCTTACAGGAGTGGCTGCATCCCCCAGGCACATGCACATCTTTATGGGCGGGCAGCTGACTTCAGTGGTTCGTTTCCCCTCCCCAATCGTTGACGTCCAAGCAATGGCAGCACCAGCAGGAGCAGCAACATCAGCCAAAGCGCCCCTCTGCTGCGTTGCCTGCCGAGACGGCTCCCTGTACTCAGTGCCGTGGTCCTGCCTAGAGCCCCAACAGCAGCAGCAGCCGCCGCCCGAGGGCGTGCCTGCCGTCATTCGCCCCCACGCCGGCTGGAAGCTCGCCACCCACCCCGGTGTGCGCCTGCTGTCCTGCGTCAGTGGCAGCAGCAGCAGCAGCGATATCACCACCACCGTCGTCGCCACAGGCCTGCTGGAGCAGACGACTCTGTACAATCTCGACGGCGCAGCCAGTCCGCTATCTACAGCAGACACGGAGTGCCCCACTGCACTGGCGGTGATATGCCGCGCCGCCGCAGATGCACCCCCTGCAACCGCCGCACCCCATGCTGGCGCCACCGCAATCACTCTGCAGCAGCACGTTTTCGATGCGCTGTTTGGCGGAAGCTACCTGCTGCTGGGCGACGGCGGCGGCGATGTGCGCACGCGTGTGATACTGGTGGGCAACAGCCACGGGCGCGTGCAGTGGGCCAGGTGCGTACGCCCGCGCAGCTGTTCTGAAATACTACGTAGTACTTCTAAAATACGTCAAGCGTACTACTGCTCGGGTCTGCCCGCTAGCAGCGCTTATTGTTCTTGGTAGTCCACAGCGCTTTGTGTGTTTCATGTGCAAACACTGCCGGCATGTGCCATGGACGCCCGTGGGCGTGCTGGCATGCATGACATGAGATCTTGCACGCCCACAAAATGCAAATAAATGAAACACTGTTGCAGAGTGGCGGCTGCGTAGTGTGTGGGAGCACTTGCCAGCAGCAGGTGTTGAGGCATCGCCGCACTTGGCAGCTAAAACAATAGGCAACGCCAGCGACCGCCACATTTGCTTCTCTGGCAGGGTGCCCCCCTTGATGACATGGACACCAAACCATGCCTGTGCCGTTTCGCCAACGCTCGCTGCATGCACAGCAACACACTCAACCTGTATTCAACTCTCATTGCACGCCACTGCTGCTGCTGTTGCTGCTGCTGCCGCAACCCCTGCACATCTGTGTAACTGCCACTGTGCCCAACCAATGTTATGTACTCTCATCCCACGCCGCTGCTGCCGCTGTTGCTACTGCCGCACCCCCTCCACACCTGAACCACTGCTGCACAATCGCCACTGCCCACCTGCAGCATGGAGGACACTACCCCGGCGCGCAAGGCCACCGGCACCCTCGCGTACCTGCACCAGCCCGTGCACGCCATCCTGCCGCTCCTGTCGCCGCAAGGCGCCACCACCGGCCTACTACTCGTTGGCACAGAAGGCGCTCTTCACACACTGCCGCCGCAGCCGCGCCCCTTTGCAGCCGCCAGCAGCCACGGCAGCGGCGGCGGAGGCAATGCACTTGCCGTGGTGCCACCGGCGGTGGCGGCGCCTGTGGCGGGTGCGTGTGCCGTGCCGGGCGGGCTCGTGCACTGCACACGCCGTGGCGCTGTGCTGTACACCCCCCTTTTCGCCGGCGAGCATGGCAGCGGTGGCACCGCGGCTGCCAACACGGGCGGCGCCGGCAGCAGACGCAGCATTCCCCTGCCGCTCGCACCGAACACTGCTGCGCTGTGCTGGGCGCAGAGCGGCGGCGCCACCACAGGAACCGTAACCGCTTTTACTCGCGCCGGCGAGCTGGTGGGGTTTGCGCCGCCCTCCAGCGCCGCTGAGGCAGGGGACTGGCAGTTGCAGAATGGTTTCGGAGGGGCGGGGGTGCGGGGCGGGAGCGGCGGCGGCGGCGCGGCGGCGGTGGCGGAGGCGCAGGTGAAGGCGCTGTTGCAGCGGATGGCGGCGCACGGCGAGCAGCGCGCGGCGCTCGGTGAGTGGTTAACTTCAACTTTGTACGCAGGGAAACTTCAGCATTTTATGCAGGGCATTTCTTTTTGTGGATGGCAACTTCAACTTGTTATCTAGGGTAACTTTGACTTTGTACACAGGGAATGTCAACTTAGAAGCGTACAAGCAAACTGGGGGTGTTGCCTGCTGTGCAACCGGCTGTGATGCCATGGCATTGGCACTGGCGCCGTTTGTCCGCTTGCACTGTGTGTATGCTTCTGGTAGCTTGCGTGTCTCGCAGGGTGTTCCACGCATTGTCAGGTGCAGCAGGGCACTGGACGCATCAGCCGGTTCAAATCATGCGCAATGCTGCTGCTGCTGCCATTGTTACTGACTTCGGAGTACTACAGTAGTCTACTTCGAAGTATTGCTAAATTAGACAGCAGCAGCGTTGTGCCACAGCAAAGCTGCCTGGATTTTACTTTGTGAGTCGCAGGTGTTGCTGTTGCCACGTCTGCACATGCGGCAGCCTCCTCAGCAAGGCAGCAGTACGGACCGCAGTATCGCTAGCAGCGGCAGCTGCTGTTGCTTGCACCGCCGCCAATGCTACCGCCGCCGCTACACCCCTAGCTAATGTGCTGGGCCTGGCGAGAGACAGCTCAACACCCCTTGCACACACCATTCAGCCTTTTCATTTCAGTTGCTTGCACCGCCGCCAATGCTACCGCCGCCGCTACACCCCTAGCTAATGTGCTGGACCTGGCGAGAGACAGCTCAACACCCCTTGCACACACCATTCAGCCCATCTGCTACAGAGTGCCGTGGGTGCCTCCCACCCACCACACACAATGCCGGACCTGGTTAGTGGCCACCGCGTCGGATAATCAGTAGTGGCCGTTCTCCCGCAATGGTTGCTAAACCAGCAAGCTAATTATACTTTGTTGCATACTACATAGTACTTCGAAAGCACTTGAAGTTCATTGTGGTAGTACTACGTACTTCAAGTAATACAGTGGTAACTGGCAGTACTTTACTTGCTTTAGGTACTTAAGTACAGGGACTGTAAAATGGGGCTGGCCATGTACTGGGCGTTACGCCAGCATGGCTGGTAATCCAAAGTACTTCGACAAAGTACATACTTAGTACGTATCTGCTGCCCGTTAAATCGCGTCCACTACTGTATGCACTGTCGATCTGTGCGCCCGCCCCTGCAGCCGCCACTGCGACGACCCTGGACCGCCAGATCACCGACCTTCGCGTGGCCGCGGAGGCACTGCGCGCGCTCACCCACCCCCCAGGACCACCACCCGCCACCGCCACCACCACCACCACCACCCCGGCAGGTGCGCTGCCTGCGCGCTCAGACACCGCAGCGGCGGCGTACCAGCTTGTGCGTGCGTGTGTTGATGCTGTTGCCGCGGCCGCCGCTGCTGCTTGCAGGGGTCACCGCTGCCATTGCCGGTGGCGCTGTTGCTGCCGCTGTGCGCGTGCGTGGACGGGTGGTGTGAGTGGTGTACGTTTGAGAGCGTGGTGATGGTGCCAGTGGAGGCGCTGCTGTTGCCGTTGTTGCTGTTGCTGGGTTGTGTCAACTGTGTGTGGTATGGGTTGGTGGCAAGCGTTACTGCATGGGAGCCTGGTGTTGGCGGTGGCGGTGCCACTGCTGCACCCTGCATGCGGGCAGTGCCGTCTCCTTCGAGCATCTGCTGCTGCTGCTGCCATTTCTGCCATTGCCAGAGGTACTGATGCTCCTTTGCACCCCCTGCCACCCATTCCGCGCACACACGCAGCACACCCCCGTCACCCTTCACCACGCAGCGGGTACTACAGCCAGGGCAAGCTCACCCACTGTCCCCTGTGCCACCGCTTCCCGTTGCTGCCACCTTCCCCACAGCTGTGGCACTAGCACACGCCGCACTGCTACGCACGGCGCACCCCCATGGCGTCTGTGACAGACAACTGGGCGAGCTGCCTCTGGAGCTGTCAGTGGCAGTTACGCTGCCGCCGCACCTGAGCGTCGCACTGACACGCGGGGGGTGGACGCTTGTTGCGGAGGTGCTGCAGCCAGGGCTTGGCGGCAGCGGCGGCGGGGGCGGCGGCGAAGGCGGCGGTGGCGGCGGCGGGGGCGGCGGTGACGCTGAGTTGCAGGTGGGCGCGGAGGCGGCGTGTGCGTTGATTGCGCATGGCGGTTGGACGAGTGGTGTGAATGTTTTGCAGATGGTTGTCACCAAGTCTAATGATGTCATGCGGTGTGCGTTGATTGCGGGTGGCCGTTGGATGAGTGGCGCGATGCAGTTTTGACATGGTCATCATCAAGTCTAATGATGTCGTACGATATGCTGGGAATCATGGGCGGGGCAGCGGTGAATTGACACGCACCACATTACCTTTTTTTTCCTTCTGTGTGCGGATTTGGGGAGGTGGGTGCTGCTGCAAGCGTGGCGGCACACTGCCGCCTGTCCACACTGCGGCAACGCCTCCTACTGGTGTGCAATGCCTATTCGCCGCCTGCCATGCCCGCATAAACTAATCTTACACAAATACTTCAGAAGGTACAAAGTATACTTCAGAAGAATACTAGTTGTACAAGTACTTCTTGTAGTGTATGAGCTATCGTGTCTCCAGCCGTTACTGCGTGGCACCCACCTTCGCGGCGGCTGGGCAGAGCGGTTCAAAGGCACCGCATGTCATACTTTTTTGAACTTCGCTTGGGGGCCTGTGTACGCGGTGTGAGTGCCTGGAAAGGCACAGCCAAGTACGCTGCCCTCCCGTGTTTCTACCCAAGGCGACCACGATGCTCAGCACCATGCACTCCTATGTAACCCCAGCTTCCGAGGTTTGTGCTACTTCTGAAGTATAGTCACGACCCTGCCACTGCTCCACCCAACGCATGCGCTGCCTCCCTACCAACCACATGCCTCTTTTTCTTCAGGGCGGCGCCGGCTGGACCTACACCGCGCCCATCCCCACCACCCTCCGCACAGGCGAGCGCTGGCAGTGCCGCTGGCCCCTGTCCCTCCCCTCCGCTCGCCCCGTCACCATCACCACCTCCCTGTGCTACGCAGCCCCTGCCACCACTACCACCTCCGCCGCGCCGCCAACCACAGCAGCAGCGCCGTGGCGGCTGCCCGCGGGCGCCGGCGGAGCACCTTCTGCTGAGCACCAACAGAGCCTTGCTCAGCAGGGCGTGTGCGTTCCGCTGCTCAGCAGACGGAGCGACCTGCTGGACTGGGGTTCCCCGGGGCTTAGGACAGCGCCTGCCGCAATGGCTCAGGTTCGCGCGGCCGCCACCAACGGCGGTGGTGGCGTTGCCGCTTCGGTGTTTGGCGGGGTGTACCAGGTGGCGGCGTGTGCACTCGGCGATGGCGCGGGAGCTACTGTGGGGGCGGCGGCGGAGCAGGGTGGCACTTCGGCGGTGAGGCTGTGGGGGCCTGTGGAGGGAGGGGCGGCGGGCGTGCTGGCGGCGCTTTTGGAGGGCGCAGGTGACAAACTGTGTACTGAACATCAACGCGCACTCGTGAGAGCCGGCACTTCCGTGCCTACCAGCTGCTGTATCGCTTTGTACTGTCAGGCGTACAAGGACTCAGGGTATACCGGCATGCCGCATGTGGTACATACTCGTCACAGCAGTAGTGACTGTGTGACAACATGTAACAGCACAACAGGGCTACAGCACTGGGGCATCCCATGCACACAACCTGCAACCAAGCAGTATGTCCATGCACTTCATGCACTGTATTATATTTTTGGCTGCCTGCCACAGGACCACATGAAATTGCTGCCTACTCTCTGTGTATAACGTAAACACACATGGTGAGCTACCACACTTCAACTGCACACCAAACACGTGTGTACAACCACAACCACGCCTGACCTGCCCCTGACCCCCGCACACCACTCCCATTCCGCCTCGCAGAACACATTACGTGGGCCTCCGGCCGCCAGGACGCTGCCCTGCTGATCGCCGGCGAAGCCCTCCTACTGCGCTGCCGCGCCACCGACACCCCCTCTCCCCCCCCCCACCCACACCACCGCCTGTACACCATCTCCGCCCTCTCCTCTCACGCCTCCGCCGCCGCACTGGCCCACGAGGCACTACTCTCACGAGCTCAGCACCCCAGCAGCACCACAACCGCTGCGGCGGCGGCCACAGCTGCTGACGGCACTGCTGCCACAACCGCTGTGGCGGCGGCAGCTGCCGGCGGCGCCGCTGCCGCAGCCTCCGCGCCAGGCAGGCATATGGTGGTGGCGGGGGGGGGGGGGGGGGCGGCGGCGGCGGCGGGGAGGGCTGCGCGGGCGGGGGAGTTGCTGGAGCGGCTACAGGCGGAGAGTGGGGCGGATGCGGTGCCATACGAAGGGAGGGCGGTGGAGGTGCGGCGGGGGGTCGCCGCGGCGCTGCAGGCGTATGCACGGGCCCGGGGCGGCGCTGGCTAAGCAGGTAGTTGAATTTGGGGTCTACTTTGCGTTGGCACGCGCTTCAATTTGAAGTCACCCACACTTCAACTTTGACTTGAAGTTACCTCAAACTTCTTCAACTGGCTCACCTGCAGCAGCGCCATGTGACACAGCTTCTGCGCCACGTTCAGCGTCTACCCCTCGGGCACCTAACATTTTCGGGTGAGCTGCTGAGCAGCAGCTGCCCAGCCCAAGTCGGGCTTTTGTGAGGTCTTGCTGCTGGCATGGGCGCACTTCCGGTTTGCAGCAGCGCTGCAGCACGCGCGCCCGCCCGTCGCAGCGCTCAGCAGCAGCCAGCAGCGCTTTTGTCACTCTCTCTCTCTCTCTCTCGGCGCTGGCTGACCAGGTAGTTGAAGTTGGTGTCTACTTGTTGACACCTGAGGTGGTATGTACGCGGGTACACGCTATACACCGTGCACATAGTGGGCTGGTCAAGCGCGGGCGGCAGCGGTTGCGCGTGCCGGTAGGGTGCGCTCAGCAGCGCAGCGTGAATTACGCGCATTCCGCCGGGTGCAGCCAGGAGACTGGCTGGCTGGCTTGCTCAGCGGTAGTGTGCTGCATGTGGCGGACGGCTTCTGCCAAAAGATTGCGGTGCAACCGTGCTGAATTTTGAGGTGCACTCCCCAGGTTTTGTGCTCAGCGCTGGCAGTGCCTTGCGAGCCCCACACTGGCCTCTTTGCCTGGCCGCCTGGCATTGGTGTGCTTGGCTGGCTGCTCTATGCTGCAATGATGCATGTACCGGCACATCAGCCTCTGGTGGTGTTCCAAATGCCGCCGCTGCTGCCACAGCAGCAGCCAGGGAAGGCTGCCAACAGTGGCTTGAGGTTGCTGCACAATGATTTGACCCGCACAAAGGCAAATACCTCAGTTTTTGAAGTACTTCCTAAAGTAATACCGTACTTCGAAGTACACCACACAACGGGGGAGGGCAGCATGTTTGAATCATGCATTGCCAGTCGCGCACATAACAAGCACAGGGCTTCCCACGCCTCAAGCGGAGTTGAATGAAAGCAGTAGGCCACAACAAACTTGCTGGGCAGTACGCAACGACAAACTCTCTCGGCAACACATGGGTGCGCTTATTGCAACTGGCTATCATGCACAAGCATGGCGCTGAGGGAGTGGGTGCAGCGGGGCGCACATGCACATGCATGCAGGGCACTGCTGCAGGGCACATGCGATACAAGCTGTTTGAGCACAGTGCTCCAGTCCGCCAAAAACTGCACAAAATTCAGGCTTGAGATATGCATTAAGAACTCGGGAAAGCTCGTGCGTGTGCATTGCCAAGCTGGCACATGCTGTGCTATGTGCCCAGCAGAACTGTCCGCTCACGCGCCTTGTATGGTTTCAAAATATTTTTTTTATAGTTGAGTGTTTATGATTTATCAAAAAGTGTGTGGGCAAACGTGCCATGCCGCTTTCAAGTGCCATTGCCACCGCCCGCCAGCAGTGGCAGTGTGACGGTGCGGGTGCATGCTGCGCACTGGGGTGCGGTAATGCGCAAGAAATGCAGCCACCACCATGCAGCGTTGCAGGCAGCGCCTGCTGTGGCAGCACTAGCACTCAGCTTCTGCCAATTGAATGCACTACAGACCACATGAAAATGGTACAAACAAATACAATGCGTATAGCCGCAGGCCCGCTGTCTGAGCTGCTGGCAGCACTGCAGCAGGCAGACGCGACGCAGCAACCGCGGTTTGGTGTACGGCTACCACTTCTGAGCAACACGGGCGCTGCTTTGATGCCCTGCAGCTGCAGCGGCCGCAATGTGCTGCCAACTTGGTACGGATAACGATTTGTTGACTGCTGCTGAGCAACACCAGCGCCTCTTGCAGCTGTGCCTGCTCGGATGCCACCCAGTACGCCCATCACAGCATCGCGCATATGGCTGCCGCCCCGCACCTACCAGCGGCCCGCAGCCACTGCCGGCTGCCTGCTTGTGCGCATGCGGTGGCTACTGCATCAACGTGCCGGCGTTACTCGCCCTAGGGCGGGCTGTGCCAGGCACTGCTTCGCCGACCTCTGCGCCCGCACACTCTGCTGCTGCGGCCGGCCTTCGGGGCTGCGGCCACCACTGCAGCTGAGCATCGGGCGCCGCCGCTGCTACTCACCGGCTGTGGCAAAACAAATTGCCGCTGACGTTGCCTCCACTTGCACCAGTTAGCCGCGTCCTGACGTTGCCACTGTCCTTCACGTCCAGCGCGCCGCCAGTCGCCTCAGAAACCGTCGCCGTGGCAACACCCTTCGCCATCTCTGCTGCTGAGCACCGCGACTGCTGGTGACGCTGCTGCCAAGCTTCCTCGCTGCCGCGGCCGCCGCCTGGCCCTATGACAGCGGCAGGGCATGGAATCACCGGCACCGCCAGCTCCGCCCCGCTTCGCCGCCTCCGCCGCCGCGCCACGCGGTGCCTGGCCCTTGACAAAGGGCACAGCCCCCGGCAGCTGTGCTGTGCCCCCCTCCTAGCTAGCAGCCGCGTGCTGCCAAAAGTGCTGGCAACAGCGTGCTGCCAAAAACGCCCACAGCACGGTAGTGCCGCTGTGGCGCTGCCAGGCATATGGCCCCTGACCGCTGCTGCCGCCTCCGCCGCACCGCCCGCCCGGAAGCGTTGCCGCTGCTGCCGCTTCGGTAACTACCACATGCCGTGGCGCTGCCACGCACATGGCCGCTGACCGCTGCTGTCGCCTCCGCCGCACCGCAACGTTACCGCCGCCGCCGCTGCGTTTACTCCCACACGCCGTGGACACTGCCACGCACATCGCTGCTGACGTGGCTGCCACCTCCGCCGTGGCCGCCCGCCCGGAAGCGTTGCCGCCGCTGACGCTTCGGTTACTCCCACACGCCGTGGCGCTGCCACGCACATGGCCGTTGACCGCTGCTGTCGCCTACGCCGCACCGGAACGTTGCCGCCGCCGCCGCTCCGGTTACTCCCACACCACGGCAGTCCCGTCGTGTGACGCCGACACCAGCATGGGCTCCGACGGGTGCGCGGCGACGGCGCACACGGGCCTTGTGTGGTGCCGCAGCCTTGCCGCGGGCCGTGCGGAATCCACCAAATCCCAGGCGAAAATGTCGCCGCACTCGCTGCCGGATAGAACGTGAGCATCGTCACCCGAGAAGGCGCAGCCCAGGGGGTACGTGGAGTTTTTGTGGCCGCGGTAGGCGGAGAGTTGTGCGCCGCCCGCGCGTTCCAGCAGGCGCAGCGTGGCGGAGCCCAGGCAAGACGCCAGCATGCACGCGCCCCCATCGCCTCTTGAAGTTGCGATTGAAGTTACGGGCTCGTGAACGTCGTCGGAGCGCAGCGCGCCCGCGCGCGCGTCGTACGCGCGCACGCAGCCGTCCACGCTCGCGCTGAGCAGAACCGGGCCGTCTGTTACCAGAACGGCAGTTACGGAATCGCGCGCCTCTGACAGGGTCTGCACGGGGGCGCGGGAGTGCGCGCGAACGTCCCACGCGCGCACCGTCCTGTCGTAAGACCCCGTGAAGAGAACGGTAAAATCCGCGTTGGCGGCGCACGCGTTAATGGCGCCATCGTGGGGCGGGAGTTTCCGCAGCGCGCCAGTGGTCACGTCCCAGAGCAAGGGGGTCCTGTCTCCGCCCACACTCGCCAGCCGTGAGTTGTCCGCTGCCACCGCAATGTCCCGTATGTCATAGCCGTGGCCGCCCGGGTAAGCCTTTATCATGAGTGCACCCGGCACAGCAGTGGTAGCGCTGCTGCCGCGGCCGGTGCCCTTGCTGGGTGCGGCGGCTGCCGCGGGGTCGGTTTTGTGGGGGTTCCACAGGCGCACGGTTCTGTCCTGCCCCCCCGTGAGGAGGTACTTGCCATCCGACGTCAGGGTGGCGGCGTACAGGGGGCCCTCGCCCTTGGCGCACCTGGTGGGCTTGGTGGGCAACGACAGCGCCACCACCATGGTGCCGGCAAGACGCTCCAGGGTCGAGGTGGTGCCAGGTGCCTTCTGCCGCCACCAGTGGTTGCCGTCACGGCGCCTGCTCCTACAGAACTCCTCCCGCCGCCTCGCTGTGCAACGAGCACCAGCTGCCGCCTCCGCAGCTGCTGTTGCTGTCGCACCTGCGGCTGCTGCTGCTGTGTTCTGTTGATGTTGCGCTGCTCCTTGGCCGTGCTGCTTGTACAAGATCCTACGATTTCGATAGCGGTGCTAGCAGCAGCTAGTAGCTGCGCTCTGCTGCTGCTGCTGCCCTTGTACCGCTTAACTGATGCGTGGCGAGCTGCCCGCGCGCGGTTAGTGCTGCTCTGGATCTGTGTGACTGTTGCTGCACTGTTGTTGAAGTTGCCTACACATGTTGAAGTTGGCTGCATCTCCCGGGTCGATTGTCGCTAGCAGGCAGGCTCCCAGTGGCCTGCCAGTCCTCGGTGACAGCTGTAGCTGAGAGGGGTATGATGCCCTGCAGCACAACCAATATTTCTGTGACACACCAGCTTGCCGTCATAGCTTGGGCGCCGGCTGTGCATTCTGTTAAGCGTCACTGAAAAACTGAAGTATGTGAAGTGGTACCAGCGACGGGTTATGCGTGCGCTGTAGCTAGCGCGGAGTTGACTGTCGAAGGTTGACATGTGTTGTTGCTGGTGCTGTGTATGACTGTCAAAGGTTGAAATGTGTTGTTGCTGGTACTGTGTATGCGCACACGTTCGCTACACCAACACTTGCTATCCTGTTCGCTAGCGATAGGGGACAGCATTGTTACAGGTCCACTTTACCCAGCAGGGACAGCAGCAACAGCAACATAGCAGTAACACAGAAGCAAACACTCCGG
>JAULBY010040032.1:0-13646 GCA_032358315.1 Ophiocytium majus
CCCCTTTGCAGCCATTGGTTCTTCACCTTATGGGCTGCGGGCTGTTCATCATAGCATTGTTTCCGGACGAGACCGACTCATTTAGAATTACCAATGGGTTGGAGGACATGGAGCCCGTGCTGCAGTGGGTGTATGGGGTGAGGCGAGGGGGCGCCACTGGCGGCCCCCGGTGTGATTGGTTGTATGCCGTAGGTAGAAAAATACCTACAACAATACGAAATGAACGCGAACCACAGCAAAACATGCTACTTTGTACAGCAGTTCATCAAAAGCTCGCGATCACTGACTTGTACACAAAACCCTGTACTAGACCCGACACAACATGGTGGCCCCCGGTTGATTGTTGTACAGGGAAGTGCTTCTTCAAGTATCTACTCCAGTAAGATAACTTAACGTGGTATAATATTCTACTTCTCAACAGTGCACTTCGCGATCTAGTGCGGGGTAGTGTCACCTCCCTAGCACCCCGAACTAAAGCGAGACCTGCATTAAATCAAATGGGGCGTTGCGTACTGTTTCATACAGAATCACGCGGTCTGTGACCGGTATCTCGGCCCCGCACTCAACCGCACTAAATCACAGCGCATCAAATCGGGAGTGCACTGTATGCCAAAGCTCGCACTGTCTGATATCCCCGAGTGAAATGCTGTGCACCTGCAACCGCCAGCTGCCGGCGCGGTAGGTGCCACTGCGGGTTGTCCCTCGGTGCCGCGAGTGCCGCTGAGCGGAGCAGGGTTGTAGCTTTTTAGTGGTAACGCCGGTAGCATGTACTGCACTGATACTGCAAGTACGTGTATGCAATACACTCAGCAGAACTGCAAGCAGATTATAAGGGCCGCCTTGATAGATAGACTCCGGATCCTTACGAAAAAGCGAAGGTCAGTCCCGTTAGTGGTTGCTTACCATTGTTGATTCACATGCCTCTCTTCCTTTTTACTGCTCCTTAGTAATTAGGTGCTCATGAAGTACTGTACATACCATGGTAGCTAACTTCACATGCTCTCAAACGCTTGCCTCGTTGCCCTCGCTGTGCCCCCCCCCCGCCGGCCCGCTGCAACTCCGCCGTGTGCGCCAGCTATACTGGGGTAAGTCAGCAGGCGGTGCTGCAAACAGTACCATTGTTTCATGTGCACAGGAGGAGGGCCATGCACGCCATGAAATGTGTTCTGGTACATGTAGTCCATTAGAGTAGCGCTCTGGCGACCTTCCAGGTGTTCTTTAGAGTATGCAGTGCTGAGCATTGCCAGCGTGTTTGCTAGCTGCAGCATGTCTGATATTGCTTTTTCCAGTCATGCGCGCACCATGTGCAAAGGGACCTAAGCGGAGCGTAGTACAGTACATGGCGCGCATTGACGCTCAGCACAGCGCCACTAGGCACAAGCTCAACGGACAACCAGAGCGCGGCAACCCTGGGAAGTCGCATTGTGCTGTCACTCCAACGTACACAAACCACGTCAGTGCAATGGGTGCGTGTTGTGCACGTGTGGACAGCGCACTCGCAATCTACTGCGCTTGTGTTTAGTGCGGTATGTGGTGCAGTGCGGGGCCCACGGAGGCCTGTCAGTATGCAACACACTACTTGAAGTACTTCTTGAAGTACTTCAAGTATGTGTATGGCCTAGCGGCTTGGCCGTGTAGGAGTTTTTCAGCCACTGCCTCTCTATGGCTTGCGCCAGCTGCGCCGCCACGCCAACGTGCTCGCGCCCACTGTTGCACTTGTACTGCTGTAGTGCTACAGTAGTACTATGAAGTACTTCAGTAGTAGTTTGATTTATTGGCACTGCTCACGGGCGTGTGAAGGCCCGCAAATGTAGAGGATGCACATGTAGGTGGTGGAAATATGTGTACCAGCCCACTATCACTGCTTGCCAAAGTAAGTCAGCTACCGTGTGAGCGTGCGTAGCTACTAGTAGTATTGGACTCCTTTTGGGGCGCGGAAAGCCCTGTGCACATTGCATGCACGACTGGAAGCAACAAGCTTGGTCAAGCATGCCATCCCCCATTGACAAGATGACCATGCCCAGCACTATACAATCTACTGTGAGCCTAGCGTTCTGCTGCATCCAATGCTTCTGCACAAGGCGCAGTGCCGCTGACCGCCCGCTGTCTGCTTTCATGTGGCTCTTGCCTTGCCTGTGCTGCGTGCAGCGACAATGACGGTCACCACAATCGGTGAGTGTGTCTATGTATCTACCGTATACTGAAGTGCTTCAGAGGTTCATTTCTTTGTCCTACATCTACCAATATACTTGAGGTAGGAGGCACTTGGCAAAGAATGGACGCAGCATGCACAGGTCGTTGTGTTTTGGAACTTGACGCGGATCCTTGAATTATGGCTGTCAGATACACATGTTCAGTTATGCGCCATGGCCATGGTGCCAGGTTCAGCTGCTTGGAAACGGGCAACTTCCAGCCAAGTTGGGGGGGCACAGCATGTTAAGGCCAGGAAGGCAGCGATTCCACACCTGGGGCGGTGAGGCGGACGCCACCTCCGCCTTGCTGTTGGTGCACGCATGCACGTCTACATTCCACTGTATCAAACTTGGCACCCCAGGCACAAATGGCGCTGCCTCCGCATCCCTTCTGTTTTTGGCTGCAGGCGTGGCGTGCAACGCCGCCCCAGCCACCTTTTTTTGTATCTCCCACCGAACGAAAAGCCGTCTTGTGCCCCGTGCTTGCAACCACAACATGGTGTGTTGCGCCTGCCCGCCTCCACCTTCGTGTTACCACCGACCATACAGCCTTCTTGCATTGTGCTTGCACTGACATGGTGTGTCCCCCCCCGCCCCCCCCCCCCCCAATCTGTGTGTTGCCAACGTGATGCAGGCTATGGGGACGTCGAGCTCACCACCATGTGGCTAAGAGGGTGAGCGTGTCCTGCGCACGGCTGTCACCGTTGGCGCCACCGTCACATACTCCAAGTACCTTTGAAGGGCAACTGGCGTGTACTACGCACAGTGGGGTTTTACAAGACACTTTAAGTGCGTCTTCATGTCGACGCTGCATATCGCGCACGGAATGCCCGTGCCCAGCAGACCATATGTGGCAACCGCGGCCCCATACTTCAAGCACTGCTTGGCCGTGTCACACAAATACTTTTCTGAAGTAGAAGTAGGTTCACAAGTCGAGCGGGCGTGAGAAGGCCGCAGAGGGTGTGTGTGATGCGGGCGCCAGCGGCCGCTATAGCGCGTGCAAGTGTCCCTCGCACAGTGCAGCGGGCAACACCGCCTCATGTCAAAGCCGTCGCCGGAGTCACCTACTTTGTGATTGTTTGGGTGCCTGTACACGGGGCTTCGAGCTGGCTTTTTCCCCAGCCACGGCAGTATCTGCGCTCAGCAACCGTTCAGTTTATTTTTACACGAAACTCGGCACCACGTGTCATTGCACTAGAGCTCAGCCCAAGCGCTACGGTGCTGCTGCGGAACTGTGCTGCCCACCGCTGCTATTAGCATCACCGCTGGCAGTATCAAAAAATTTAAATTTGAAACAAGGCCACACTTTTGGCACCAGTTTGTTCATGAGAGCAGCAGCAGCTTTACATACTTCTGAAGTACTTCTTGAAGTATACATAATGTCCTTGGGATCTGTATGTACCTACATGTTACTTGTGCCCCTGTTGGGCGCCTGCCGCCACCGCCAGCACAGTACGCCATGTGTGCATGCTGTTCCGCGCGCAGGCGCTATGCGTTGGTACTTCAGAGTGTGGCAAGCGCAATAAATTTTCCTACGCATGAACAGAAAAAACAACTAAATCAGTGTACTGGATACTTGACTTATTTTGTTACGACGCCTGAAGTTTTGTTTTGTGTTCCGTTTTGTGCGCCTGCTGCCGCCACGCGTTGCCACTACCAACGCAGGTACGCCATAATATTATATTAGCATTATTACATTAGGTATATACCGGTATATATCAGATATAATACTTCACGAAGTATACATCATTATTATTGTATCTCAGTATTAGTGCATGCTGTTCGGCACCACATGCTACGCGTACATGGTGGGCGCGCTTGTGACACACCATACCAGGGCATGCGTCAGTCCGCTGCGCCGCCTCAAACCGGCAGCAGCGCCTAGGCTGATGTTGCTGTACCTGCTGAGCACCGCTGCTTTCGAAACCACCACCAGACCAGGTACTACTGCTGAAGTCTCAGAAAACTGAGATCCGACCACTGTTTTCACAGAAGTCTTGATTCATGACCAGCAGCATCCTTACGTACGCTTTTGGAATTGGCACGTTGCTTGTGCGCTTGATGGACGCCCGCTGCCGCCGCCAATGCAGGTACGCGATAGTGTGCATGCTGTTCGGCGCCACGTGCTACGCGTACATGGTGGGCGCGCTCGCGACGGTGTACCAGCGCATGGGCGCAGAGGAGCAGGCGCGGCGCGCGCGCCTGAGGACCATCAATCAACTCATGGACGACCTGGGGGTAAGAATGTTTCCCGCACTTGAAGCTTTGTATAGCAACAGACTTGAAGTTTCTGTGCCAGCGCATGGGCGCCGAGGAGCAGGCGCGGCGCGCGCGCCTTTGGACCATGAACCAGCTCATGGACGACCTGGGGTAAGAACGTTTCCCGCACTCGAAGTTTTGTATAGTGACAGATTTGAAGTTGTGTGATGATGGACATGAAGTTTGTGTACCAGTGCATGGGCGCCGAGGAGCAGGCGTGGCGCGCGCGGCTTAGGACCATCAATCAGCTCATGGACGAGCTGGGGATAAGAATGTTTCCCACACTTGAAGTTTTGTATAGCGACAGACTTGAAGTTTTTGTACCAGCGCATGGGCGCGGAAGAGCAAGCGCGGCGCGCGCGCCTTAGGACCATCAATCAGCTCATGGACGACCTAGGGTGAGAGAACACTGTATCATGAGTGACTTGAAGTTTCTCTACCACTGCATGGGCGCCAAGGAGCAGGCGTGGAGCGCACGCCTGAAGACTATTTTGTATCAACCCTTACGGACTTGGCATTTGTGAAAGAACCCTAAAAGGTGGCTAAGCCCAGATGCTGCCGTGGCTGGGGCAAAAACGCCAGGCCGAAGCCTGTGGGGTGATTTGTCCACTGGTCTGGTGAAAACACCAGACCAGTTGTGTACCAGCGTAAACTTCGGTTGCAGCCGTGTACCGGCAGGAACACCGGAGTCCGAGCCCCAGGTATCATTTGCTTGCTATACTGATGGTGATACAAATCGCTAAGCCACTTAGTCGGGCTGTGCGGCAGTGTGGGGCGCGAGGGGGGCGGCAGCACCAACCCGCCAAATAGCAGTTTCCGTCTCACTCCAAGGCATTTGCTCGGGCAGAAGCCTTCGAAAATTTTGCCAGTACAGCTGGCGCTCAATAACCCCCCCCCCGCACTCACAAAAGGAAGCAATTCGCCCCTCACGCTCCCTTCTCTGCAACCACTTTTTCCCCTGCCGCCCGCAGCTGTCGCCTGCGGCCAAGATGAACGTGCGGCGCTACGCCACGGATCTCCTTTCTTTCCCAGACAGAAAGAGCAATTTTCTTCTTACGCTCCCTTTGCTGCAACCACTTTCCCCCCCTGCCGCCGACAGCTGTCGCCTGCAGCCAAGATGAACGTGCGGTGCTACGCCACGGACGTGCCTTGTTTGACAGACAAACATACCGATAGCAGTGTCCTTCTTATGCTCCCTTTTCTGCAGCCAATTTTCTGAGCCCGTTAGCGCACACGCTGACTGTCCCACCCCCCCGCGCGTGCATGCCTGGTCGTTCCCCTGCCACCCGCAGTTGTCGTGCCCGGCCAAGATGAACGTGTGACGGTCTGCCACTTGCCTGCTTCTTTGTCCCTCCTCCCCTCCAGCCAAAAACAGCAATTCGCCCCTTACGTTCCCTTTTCTGCTCTTCTCCCTGCGTCGACAGCTGTCACCCGCGGCCAAGATGAACGTGCGGCGCTACGCCACGGACCTGCTGGCCATGCGGCTGCCGCAGCTGCAGGAGCACTTCCAGGAGCTGCAGCACCTGTCGCCGGGGGCGGCCGCCATGTTTGTGCGCCAGCTGCACCGCGACTGGCTGCCGCGCGTGAGTGAAAAGGCTGGGTTGAAAAAAGGAAATAAACTAAGATGAGAAAAAGTGGCGAGGGAGTAGATCCAGATTCCATGTTGTCATCTTATTACCGTTAGCAATTTGTCGAAGAGGACGGCCGCCTTTGTGTTCTGCCAGCTCCACTGCGACTCGCTGCTGCGCATGGGTGGGCTGAAAAAAACCAAATTCCGCGTCCGAACGGTTCACAGAACATTGGCCTGTATTGTACTTCATGTGCACATACTACGTAGTACATGTCCTTCTACGGTATACTTCGAAGTACATACTTCTGAAGTATACACATGCATGTACATATGAAGTACATACAGTATTTTTTCCGGTACATGGTACCTATGTGGTACTTGTATACTTCAAGACGTACCGGTACATGGTACATATTAAGTACTTGAAAAATATATGGTACCTGCCTATTGCCTATTCAGCCGCCATGTTTTTCATTTTGTACCATATACAGATCCTACGTAGTGCTTCGAAGTGTATACTGTACTATAGTACTGTCCTATGGTGTCGTGACATTTAAGGGTGATTCAGTGGCTGAGGACACTGGTTGAAAGCATCCGGGGTGCACTGGTGCTGTAATTCGTCTGTAGTGTGTCCGTGCAGCTACCGCGTGCTGTAGCATGGCGCCTCTCGCCGCACCCCCATCGCCAGCCACTGCAACTGCAGCTCGTCAACGCAGTTGCTGCTCAGAAGCACCACCATTTCTGGTCGTGGTGGTGGAGACTGTGCCAATTACATGGTGGGTGCTGTGCCAATTGCTGCAGACGAACGACACCAGTCCCCTGCCTTGCAGCGCCGCTGCTGAGCACCGCCACGGCTGCTGCTGCTGAGCACCTGCGGCTGCTGAGCACTGCTGCTGCTGTTGCGCTGCTGCTGCTGAGCACTGCTGTGCTGTGGGGCTGCTGCTGCTGAGCACCGCTACCGCTGTGCTGTTGCGCTGCTGCTGCTGAGCACTGCTGTGCTGTTGCGCTGCCGCTGCTGAGCACAGCTGTGCTGGTGCGCTGCTCCTGCTGCTGAGCACTGCTGCTGCTGCTGCCTCTGCTGCTGCTGAGCACTGCTGTGCTGTTGCGCTGCTGCTGCTGAGCACTGCTGTGCCGGTTCTGCTGCTGCTGCCGAGCGCTGCTGTGTGGCATTTACGTCGTTCTCATTCGGCTGCTGCTGACTTCGAAATAGGTGTCAGCGATGAAACAGAGGCTGTAACATATTTTGTCTACGTTGGTCTAAATCTAGCACTGCCCAGCAAAAAGTAAAAACAGTAACTCGAAGTGCTGTTGCACTGCTGCTGCTGAGCACTGCTGCTGGTGCCTCTGCTGCTGCTGAGCACTGCTGCTGGTCCCTCTGCTTCTGCTGAGCACAGGTCTGGTGGCTGTGCACCACGGACGACGCCTTCACGAGCAGACTGGCGGCAGTCATTTCGTCCGTCTACTTTGTGCCCAGGGAGACGGTGTTCCGGGTGAGTGCAAACTTCAATATTGAAGTTCACTGTAAAAAAGAACCAGGCACTGTCCCGCGATAGGATGCAAAACATGCTGCGACTCCACACAAACTGTACGACAGTACCATGTACCAGTGGTAGTTCCAAAGTAGCCGGCCCGGCTGAAACTTCATGAGGACTAGCCCTCCACCATACCGGCGGCACCTGGCGCTGCGCCCGCCGTCGACGCGTACAAGCACATCTCGCTGCTGAGCGCGCCCTACCCGCCCGACTAATTGCCCAGTAGTTTATTCCGGTGCGCACCCTCCCCCGTGTCTCTACGACCAACATACAAACTTGAAGAGGTTTGAAATGAATGGAGGGGGGGACTTCGCTGTGGGAGCCACTCAACCACGTATATTGACAAGAAGTGTTCCCTAGCACTTGTATAACTGAAAGTGCAAAACAATGAAGGGGGCACATCATTTTTAAGAGACACTCCATAGATAATGATAAGTTTCGGCCCGGGCGACTACTTTGGAACAAGACGGCACACTATGTTTTCACTATTCTGTTGCGCACATGAGTCGTGGATTGCAGGTTTGCTGTGTTTCGGCGATCGTGCATGTGGCTGCCCTCTGCGGGCAAGGTGTGTGCTGTACACGCACACTGTGCATTACCAAGTTTATGAAATGTAATGTACGGATGTATCAAGCTGTGTGGGGGTTGTGCACCTGGTGCTGCCAGTGAGCATGGGGCGCTTTTACAGGTGTGAAGTATATATCATACCGGTATATACATATACAGTAAATAATACTACTAGTAGTATCTGATAAACTCCATGCACTTTGCTCTTCAAAAGTGTTGCGCTTCGTCCTGCTCACGTCAACTTCAGTTCCTTCCCAACTGCACCGCCGCCGCGGCCACCCTTGGTTGCGTGCACGCACGTGTCCCTGCTGAGTGTACCCACCATACCGTGCCGTTTACTGTCCCATCTGTTGCATCTGCTGTGCAATAACTCAGCCGCGCACCACCTCCGCTAGTAAGACCAATCTCTTGAAACTTGGAATGTTCTCTCTCCTGCTGCACGTATCTGAATCATCCCTAGCCCTCAAGGACACTGACCGGCGCGTGTAGGTGTGGGGGCTGCCTGGTGCTTTCACCAGGTGGAAAAATCACCCCACAGCCTTCGGCCTGGCATTTTGCCCCAGCCACGGCAGTATCTGGGCTTAGCAGCCTTTTAGGTTTCTTTCACATATCAGCAGACACCGCGTGCCCAGTTCCATCTGCTGTGCGTGGCTCCATATCTCAGCCGCGCACCAACTCCGCTAGTAAGACCAATCTCTGAAGCTTGGAACGTTCTCTCTCCTGCCGCACATAACAGCAGACGCCGCGCGCCCAGTTTCAGCTGCTGTGGCATGGCTCCATAAGCTCCGCCGCGCACCAACGCCGCTAGTAAGACCAACCTCTGAAGTCTGGAATGTTCTCTCTCGTGCTGCACATTCCGTGAAACAGATACCGTTTGCCCAGTTCCAGCTGCTGCGGTGTGGCTTCACAACTCAGCAGCCGCTCGCCAACTCCGCTAGTAGGACCAATCTATGAAATACAGAATGTTCTCTCCCCTGCTGCACATTCCATGAAAACAGGCCGGAAACAATGCCCGCACCGCTTTTGTCCCGGTGAGCGGCGCGGATATACAGGATAGGACAAATCTCTGAAATGCGAAATGTTCTCTCTCCTGCCACACATTCCACGAAACAGGCGGGGAACAATGCCAGCGCGGCTTTTGTTCTGGTGAGCGGCGTGCTACTGCGCTACACGGGCAAGGGCGCACTGCTGCGGCTGGGCCCACAGGCCGCATCGCTGGGCGAGTCCAAGTTCATGTTTGGCAAAGTGAGTTTAATTGTGCGGTGTGTGCGCTCGCAAGTTGGTGGTACCGATGTGTCACAGCATACATGTGCTTCAGTGCCTACTACTAGTGCATGTATTCATGCACGTAAATGCTTGTCTATACACCACACAGCGCAGGTATTGAGGTGACTGCTACTGTAGTATCATGGTATTGAGATTGTTGTTATGGTTGTTGCGATCAACGGTCATTGATAGCACTGCTGTTGAAGCAGGGCCGCACTGCTGCGGCTGGGCCCTCAGGCCGCAGCCCTGGGCGAGTCCAAATTCATGTTTGGCAAGGTGAGGGCACCATGCAACACCAGCACTGTACCGGTACACAGTAACATCATCGTGGAACACCCCTTCAAGTAGTTTTTGCTATAGGGCATGGTACTCAAATACTGCAAGTAAAATCTCTCTCTCGTTTCAGTTGATGATAAGCAGCTGTTGCTGCAAGTAGTGTATGACATGACCAAAACGTGGCCTCCTGAGAAAAGAGTGAGTCCGGTATGTGGTCCAGCGTGGGGTGCAGGGGTCTGTCACTGGACCACATGACTTCATACGCCAAGCATACCAATTCTCCACTGCGATACACGGGCAAGGGCGCACAGTCCGCAGCCCTGGGCGAGCCCAAGTTCATGTTTGGCAAGGTGAAAGAAGCATCAACAGCAGCATTATCATGTGGGATAATTGTTGTTTTCGTTGCGGGTTGTCCTTGCAACTAAAGAATCACCGAAACCTTGATGATTTGTGAAATCCTCTAAAATACTTAGAAGTGTGAAGGTAACTGGCCCAAGTTCACGTTTGGCAAGGTGAGCGCAAGTGCAGTCGTGCGCGCTCGCAAGTTGGTGCACCGATGGGCCACAGCATACACGTGTGTGCATGTACTTCAGAATACATGTATTCGTACGTGTGCATGCTTCGTTGCGCACCGCACAACACAGATTTCATGTTCTTACTATTTATTAATGTTGGTAATTTCAAGTGACCATGCTACAGTTTACCGGTAGTAGGTGCGGACTTCACAAACTAACTTGACAAAGTGTACTAACTCACATTCTTTTTCTTGCACTTGTGCTCTGGCGGCTGTGCAACCCCAGGAGAGCCTGCTGTGTGCGGGCTCGGCGGTCTACAGCTATACCGCCTGCTCGGCGACATACGCCACGCTGTGGTGCATCGCCAGGGCCGACCTGTGGGCCCTGCTCCACATGTTTCCGCGCATGCGGTAAGCCCACAATCCTGCTGAGCACTCTGCACCTGCTGAGCGCAACAGGGCTGCGCGCCTAACGCTGAGCAAGCACACCTGCTGCTGGCACCATAGGGCTGCGCACCTACCGCCGAGCAAGTAAATAGGCATACTCTTGCCAGGGCGGACCCGTGAGCCCTGCTCCACATGTTCCCGCGCATGCGGTGAGCCCGCGCCCCTGGTGCTGAGCACAGCAGGGCTGCGCACCTGCCGCTGAGCAAGCGCACCTGCTGCTGAGCACAGCACGGCTGCTCACCTACTGCTGAGCAGGTTGGCACACTCTCAGGCATTGCCGCCCCCCCGGAGGGCGACTTTGCACTGCCGCGGTACCTTGTGTAGAACTTCAGAAGGGCTGCAGCAGCGGCGGCATGGCCTTCACCAGGTGTTGCATGTACCTCTGTTAGGGTTGCACGAAAACGTATCTAGGCAACTTTTTCTCGTCAAAGCATGTGCAATAACTTTTTATGCTCGGCCAGCCACCATGCAAGAGCGACAGACATCACCCACATGCGTCTGCGCCAAGCTGTTCCTGTCATTCAGTATTTTCAAAACATTAGTCATGTAGGGACGTAGTATGCTGTATATACGTCCCGTATATGGCGTATATGGCTCGCTCACATACATTTTCGTGCAACCCTAACCACTGTGAAATGTCAGGGGCGTCCGCAGCGCAAGCCATAGAGCGCGCGCTCGGCGATGGCAGCAGCGAGGGGGGAGCTGGGTGGGCTGTTGCTTTGTGATTCACCGGGGTGGCTGAAGCAAAAAGGGAGAAGAAGATGGTACCCGCTGAACAAGTAGGCGACTCCTGTTGCTGAGCGCTAGAGGCCTGCGGAATGTACACGGCAGGCGCACCATGGTAGCCCCGCCGTGCAATGGCAAGGGCATCGCTGCGGCACACCCCACTGGCCGCTGAAGAGTCTGTCAACAGCTGTCAACCGCTGCTAGTCAATAGCTCCTGACCGACTGGGTTAGCGCCCTCACTCATGGCGTGTGCACTCAGCAGTGCAGGCGGCGCACCACGGGTGGCTGCGTTGTGTTGTGTGTCCATGTGTGTATATACTACGTAGTATGTGTGTTGGAGGGGGGGGGGGGCACTGCCGATGGCTCATCCACCAACCAGCACCCCATGCCAAGCGCGTACGGACACAGGTTTCACTCGCCGTTGTTCTCTTCTGACAATGCTGCTGTTGCTGCTGCTGCCGCTGCTGCCACCGCCGCTGCCGCCTCCGCCACCGCCGCCGCCGCTGCTTCTGTGGCTACTGCTGCCGTTGCTGCCGCTGCCACTGCTGCTGCCGCTGCCACCGCCGCTGCCACGGCCGCCGCCACTGCTGTTGCTGCTGCTGCTGCTGCACTGCCACCACCACCGCTGCCACCGCTGCCGCCGCTGCTGCCGCTGCCACCGCCGCTGCTGCCACCACTGACGCTGCCACGGCCACCGCCGCTGCTGCTGCTGTTGCTGCTGCCGCCGCTGCTGCTGCTGAGCAGTGCGCGCGTCCGCTGGGCCGGCGCCCTCCTCCACATCCGACGACAGCACTCCGTGTGGCCGGGCAACCATGCTCCGCAGCACAAGCTCGCCAGCTACACCCCCCCCCCTTTTCTGCCGCCTCCTCACGGCACCGCCACCGCCTCCCTCGCCGCGCCCTCCGCCACGGCCACTGCAGCACCTAAACCTCCCCCCTCCCTGGCACGCCCCACTGAGGAGGCTGCACCAGCGGCGGGCGGCATGACAAGTGCAGCGCCTGGGTTGCCGCGACGGCTGCTGCCACTGTCGAACGCCGCAGCGCAACCGCCAGCGCTCCCAGCAGACGCATCGGCAGCGGCGGCGGTGGCGGCGACGGCGGCGGAGCTGCGCGGCGTCATCGCGTCCATGCGCGCCGCGCTCGCGGGCGCCGAGGACGCGCTGAGACGCGTCGCGCCCGCAGAAGCAGCGGCGGTGGCGGCGGCGGCCGGCGGCACATAGCGCAGCGCCGTGTTGTGACTTTTCGCCAGTGACGGCGGGACAGCGCTGCACGCCAGCTTCGATCGCGCTCTGGCCTGGGCCCTGCCTGCAGTGGCTTGCCTGCCACGGCCTGCCGGCGGCGGTGGCGCAATGGTGCACGCCGGGACCACACTGCTGCCCGGGCCTTGCTGGTTGCAACCAGAGTGGCTGACCTGTCCATGGCTGCATGCCTAGAGCTGCGCATTATAGGCAGCGGGTGACGATCCACGGCGTTCGCGGCTGCCGCCCAGCTGCCGAGACCCCTGCAGCAACCCATTGTTTCCTGTAGCTTTCTCGGGCGCGCCTGTAGTCTGTAGTACTTCAAGTATAACTTCAAGTAGTTTGGGCGCGCCTCATTGGCCACTCACTGCAGCAGCGCCGTTGCAGCGCACTGGCGCGTTGGCCATGTGAGCTCACGGAGCATTCATCACTCCGCCCGCCCCTTTGCAGGGTGCGCGCACCGGCGTGTCGGCTGTGTGAGCTGGCGTATTCTGCCTGCCTGGCACTGCGCCGCACGCCGCAGCGCGTACTGTGGAGCGCTGAGCTGCCCCAGGGGGTGCAACTTGCTGCACAGGGTTTGGACCACCGTTTAGTCTGGGGTTGCGTGGCCCGGTGTTGCATGAGTTGCGCAAAGTTGTGTGTCGTAATGGTTTAGAGTGTACCATAGTATGTTACCGTTCACAATGATGCACACAGCGCAGAGCTGCGGGAGCGGCAGGAATGTCGTGTACGTCCGCCAAAGCAGTACCGAAGCGCAACTCAAGCAGGGCCGGATGGGCCCCACAAACATGTTCCCACTGTCCAGAGCACATGCACACCGGCATTCGTTATGCCACTCAACCAGGCGACCTGTGCACTGTGCCTAGGTGCCTGTGTTGCCCTTGCGATGGCGCGGGCGGAGCGGTGTGTGCAGGCGGAGCAGCCACCAGAGCTGTGGGCCCTGCTGTTGCAGAGAGGTACATGTTTGATACAATAAGAGTACATACCGCCCCTTCGCTGGGGGCAATCACCCCGAGTACCACATCGACATGACGATACCAGCGCACGGCTTCCGGTCCAC
>JAULBY010040043.1:0-13645 GCA_032358315.1 Ophiocytium majus
CATGCTCACCTAGGTTAAACATCTTTATTCCTCTGACACATTACGCTGCCCTTCTTTATAACGCGCTCCCCCAATTTAAGCCAGTTAGGCTGTAATAATTACGGCCCCCTCTTGGATATCTCCGACTTGTTTAGTCCGGACGTTCTTGCCCTGGCTTATGTCGCTCCCCCACGCTGGTAAACTATTTAAGTTGTTAAGGGGAGTTTACTGGCCAGTAAGGTCGGGGGCTCCCGCGTCTTTAAGGGAGTGCCCGCATGAAGTTCCTTTTCGTTTTACTCCTCATTCCTCTGTCCGGCCAGGCCGCTCTTAAGTTCTCGATGGAACGTTCGACCTCCTTGGGTACCGACAAAATGGAGGTTCATGATGAAGACGGAAAACTCATCATCAAAAAAACCAGTAACTGGTTTGATAAGAAGGAAGACACCCGCCTCGGTGAATTTGCCGTCCAGAACCCAGGTCCGCTCAAGGTGGTGACGGCGGAGCTGGGACAGATTGAAAGCGAAATCAAAGCTGCCGATGTACGTCTGAACGCTATTGGACGTGGTTTCAACGAACTCAACAACAACGATAAACCTCACGCTCCGTTTTTTCGCGTCAACGGCTTCAAAGTGCAGGAGGGCTCGAGCCTCTATGGACGGCTTGAAAAAATCGCTGAGAAATTGAACGAAGCTCCCTTGAAACTGATTCAAGGAGTAGAGCTCGACAAGGACCGCAAGAACTACGTGTTCTACGCCGATGGGAAAGAAGTGAAGCGCGAAGCTTTCAATGCGCGCTTCTTCTGCGAGAGCTCACGCTTTCCCACTCGTTGCCTCGCCCGTGAGTGGGGCGCGCTGTATTTAGAATAAATGCTGACTTACTTTAAAAGGTCCAACATGCTTAAGTTGCTTCTCCTGCTGACCTGGTTACCAACCACTGCGCTGGCCGTGGATAGCGTCGCCCTCATTTCTGACGACGCGGTCAGGACAAGAATTGTGAGTCAGCAGATCAAAGAAATCGTCAAGCGCGCCTCTTCAGATGTCACCGACTGCGCTGAACTCCTAGCGCCCCTCGAAGGTCCAACGGGACCGATGGAATTCGCAGAAGCCACGACGGCACTTGAAAAAACGACCAACAATGTAGCCTTGAGCTTTCCCAGCACCTGCATCGATCTGTTGCTGCAAAATCTTGCCTTGATGACGCCGACTCCAGCCACAAAGCGAATCGTGGAAGCGCTCAGTTCCTACGAACCTATCATTCAGGGATTTAACGATAAATCACTGGCCTGCGAAGTCCATGAGAGTGGGATTGAGTCGCTGCTCGCGTTGGCGGCCAGTGCTCAGGCGGTCACTGAGTGTACCACCCTGTCGATGAACAAGTGGAAACTTGTCTCGGGAACGTCGGCGTACGGCAATCCCATCAATTACAGCCTGAACAGGAGTCCTACCGGCATTCGGGTTGCTATAAACATCGATTTTCAGCAGGCAGCTGCGACTGCAAATCCCGTGAATACGATTGTTAGCAATCAAACGATGCTGGCCCGAGCGCGCGGATGCATGGAGGCGGTTGGAGGATTGATGAAAAGCCCCACTGGTGAGGCGATGAAGATTGATCTCATCACACCGGCGGAAGCTGCGCGGATGCCCACAGGGATTCGTCCGAAACCGAATAAGATCACTATCGACCACGCACCCGATGTGCGCTCGCACTCGCACAACTACGCCCATGACGTGGGATGCCCTACCATCGTCCATGAGGTGATGCATCTCCTAGGTCTGTGCGATGAGTATCCGGGCGAGAGTGATGGGTATATCTGTCGGGCCGTCCCGAAGCAGAATAACGTGATGGCCAATACTTTCGAAGCCTTCAACACGTCGGTGCCTCGTCGCGTGAGTTGTGATTGCATCACTGAAAATTGCACGGCCGCCATTTCGCAACCGGGACGATTGAATTTTCTCAAAGCACCCCGTTGGGCGGACCGTACGTCAGCGCGTTTCCGCAACGCCTTCTGCACATCACCTACTGGATCGCCTAATATCGATTGGCCAGCGACGGACGCAGCACCACCGCAGCAACCATTCGTGGCCACCCTTTCAACAGATGGCCTCAGGCTCTCTATGACAGATTTTTATATGAACACATCAACCTGGCAGAGTGTTTTTGGAAATTCCACTGAATGCACTTGCCCTGAGAGCGACAACCGTTGCCGCGAGACTCTGGTTCAAATTGCGAGTGGACAGATGAAGGCCAACACACGGGAATGCCACTTCGGAATGAAAAAAGCAGAAGTTGTTTGGGGAGCGACGAATCTGGGAGATGTGGTCAACGAGAATAGATTCAGCTTCGATGTGAATCCAGGCTCGACACCTTTCTTGCATGCGAAGCACATCCAACGGATTATGGGTGGGACGTGCCCAACTCTCGCAACTTCATACAACAAGTGCGCCAAGAATGCGTACGCTGATACGGCCGCAGGATGTGCCGATGCCCCAGCCTACTGCCAGCAATCAAACTTCCACGAACAACCATAAAAAAAGGGCCCCGCAAGGGGCCCTTTCTATTTTACCTGTTTCTGAAAACTAGAAGCGGTTAACGACTTCATGCTTTTCGAAGAAGTAAGCGATCTCGCGTTCAGCAGCTGATGATGAATCAGAACCGTGAACAGAGTTTTCGCCAACAGACTTCGCGTAGAGCTTGCGGATAGTGCCTGGAGCAGCGTTCGCTGGGTTTGTAGCACCCATGAGTTCGCGGTTCTTAGCCACTGCGTTTTCGCCTTCGAGAACCATCAACAGCACAGGACCTGAAGTCATGAATGTGACCAGTTCGCCGAAGAATGGACGTTCTTTGTGCTCGATGTAGAAGCCTTCAGCTTTCTCTTTAGAGAGTTTTGCAAAGCGAGCAGCAGAAACGCGCAAGCCGTTTTTTTCAAAGATGCTAATGATGTTACCGATGTTGTTATCCAAAGTTGAGTTTGGCTTAACAATGCTCAGAGTTTTTTCGATGGCCATAAATGCTCCTCTCAAATAGTTACAAACGCGGCAAACTTACACTTTCTTCAAAACTTCTGCAACCTTCTGGCCAAGTTCAGCGGGAGAACGGGCGATTGTGACGCCACATTCTTGTAGCACCTTGAATTTTGATTCAGCAGAATCGTCTTCACCTGAGATGATCGCTCCGGCATGCCCCATACGCTTACCCGCTGGAGCGGCTGCACCCGCAATAAAGCTGACGACCGGCTTCTTGAAGTTTTTCTTGATCCAACGGCCGGCTTCAGTTTCAGCGCTGCCGCCGATCTCACCAATCATAATGACGGCGTCGGTGTCATTGTCGTGGTGGAACATCTCAAGCACGTCAATGAAGTTCGTGCCGTTGACTGGATCACCGCCGATACCAACGCAGGTCGACTGACCAATGTTACGTTGCGTGAGTTGGAATACCGCTTCGTAGGTTAGAGTTCCTGAACGTGAGATCACGCCCACGCGACCTGGCATGTGGATGTGTCCTGGCATAATACCAATTTTGCATTCGCCTGGAGTGATGACGCCTGGGCAGTTCGGACCGATCAAACGGGTCTTAGAACCTTTAAGAGCGTTCTTCACTTTGATCATGTCTTGAACCGGAATACCTTCGGTGATCGCGATCACGAGAGGCATTTCCATTTCGATGCACTCGAGGATTGAATCAGCAGCGAACGGAGGTGGAACGAAAACCATCGCCGCATTGGCACCGGTTTGCTTCACAGCTTCGTAAGCTGTGTTGAAGACGGGAATCCCTTCGTGAGTGATGCCGCCCTTACCAGGGGTCACGCCGCCGACAACTTGCGTGCCGTAATCGCGGCACTGCAAAGAGTGGAATGATCCTTGCTTGCCGGTGAGGCCCAAGGTGATGAGTTTCGTGTTGCGGTTAATGAGAATAGCCATAATTATTTGCCTCCAGCAGCGGCAACGACTTTCTTCGCCGCATCGGCGAGATCGTCAGCAGCGATGATCTTGAGTCCTGACTCGTTCAATAATTTCTTACCAAGAGCAACGTTGGTGCCTTCCAAGCGAACCACCAAGGGCACTTGCACGCCGAGTGACTTAGCAGCAGCGATGACGCCTTCTGCGATGATGTCGCACTTCATGATGCCGCCGAAGATGTTCACCAAGATCGCTTTAACATTCTTGTCTTGAAGAATGATTGAGAAGGCCTTTTCTACAGTTTCTTTGTTCGCGCCGCCGCCCACATCAAGGAAGTTCGCAGGATTACCGCCAAACAATTTGATGATGTCGAGTGTGCCCATGGCAAGGCCAGCGCCGTTGACGAGGCAGCCGATGTTGCCATCGAGCGAGATGTACGAAAGGCCGTACTTCCCAGCTTCGAGTTCCTGCGCGCTTTCTTCCGTCGGATCACGCAACGCTTCGATTTCCGGGTGACGGAAGAGAGCGTTGTCATCAAAGTTGAGTTTTGCATCGAGCGCAATCACGTCGCCTGACTTGGTGGTCACCAAAGGATTGATCTCCGCGATGGAGCAATCGTTCTTCATGAACATCGTGTAAAGACCTTCGAAGAACTTGTTGGCTTTCGTGAGCTGCTCGCCTCTTAAGCCAATTCCAAAGCCAAGTTTGCGGCCAGCTGCTGCGGTGTAACCGGCGGCTGGATCGATGACAGACTTAATGATCTTGTCTGGATTATCGTGAGCGACTTTTTCAATTTCAACGCCACCCTCTGACGATGCCATCATGACGAACTTGCCGATCGACCGATCAAGCACGATACCGACATAGTATTCTTTGTCGATGTCACAACCTTCTTCGATGAGGATCTTCAAAACTTTTTTGCCTTCTGGGCCCGTTTGGTGAGTGACCAAAGTCATTCCCAAAATTTCGCCAGCAAGTTTTTTTACTTCGTCCAAAGACTTCGCGAGCTTGACACCGCCGCCTTTGCCGCGACCGCCAGCATGGATCTGGGCCTTCACAACCCAAATCTTCCCGCCGAGTTTTTCGGCGACTTTAACGGCTTCGTCTGGAGTTGTAGCAACTCCTCCGCGAAGCACGCTGATGCCTTGAGCACGCATAAGCTCTTTGGCCTGATATTCATGAACGTTCATGAGGACTCCTTCGAAAACTTCGCTGGACGATGATGGGTGAAATACCCAATCATTATAGGCATTTCAGAACGACCTGCAATAACTCTTCAAGGTTGGCCCATGGTTAAATATTTCGCACTTCATCCAGCGACTTTCAAACTTGATGGCGGCGCCATGTTTGGAATTATCCCTAAGCCTCTCTGGGAAAAACAAATTCCAGCGGATGAGTTAAATCGTATTCATTTAAGTTTAAGGGTTTTGTGCATCAAGACTGATACACGTGTCATTTTGATTGATACCGGCATTGGCGATTATCACGATGGAAAATTCTCGCAGCGCTTTGCGATAACGGGTTCTTCTGACCCTCTGCTCAATGTGCTGAAGGTTGATCACAACCTGAATCCGGAAGACATCACCGACGTCGTTGTGACTCATTTGCATTTTGATCATGTCGGTGGACTCGGCAACACAAATGGAGATTTTTTATTTCCGAAAGCCCAGCTTCACTTGCATCGCAAGCATTATGAGTACTCTGAAGCACCCACTCAAAGAGACACCGGCTCATTTCAAACTCAGTACTCACATCCCGTGATTAAGAAATTGGATCAACTCAAACGCGTCGTTTGGCATCAGGGCGAAGACGGCACACTACTGGCCGACGGAAACTACCAACTACATTTTAAATGCAGTCATGGGCACACACCATGGCTCATGCATCCTTACGATGACAAGGTCATCTATATGGCCGACCTTGTACCTACGGCCGCTCACGTACCGATTCCCTGGGTGATGGGTTATGACATCGCTCCGGGAAGAACAACCATTGATAAAGAACAATTTTATCAATTCATCACGCAGAAAAATCTCGTCATGATTTTTGAACACGACATCAAGCGCTGGGGCGCACGGGTTCAGTTAACGGGACAAGATGCTAAGGTTGCGCAGGAGTTTGCGTCGACGGGTCAACCATCTGAGTTGCTTCCGCTATAGCACGACGAATACTTTCTCTCTCAACAGCGAAGTCTTGCTGAAGTGTACGAAGCCAATCTTGCAGATCGCTGCGGTTGGGAGCATCGGGATTCTTTTGTAGTTTTTCGATCAGCCCCATGCTCAAAAAACCGATACGCTTGGCATGAGCATTGATGAGCGGCTGCCGCCCCATCAGTTCGACTTTTTCAGGAAAATCCTGCGAAGCGAGCGCTGAGAAATCTTCGTCGTTCTTCACCGTGAAATTCGTCAGGAATCCACCAAAGCGCATGGTGTAGCCATCGATCACTCGCTGCATCCGCGGTTTCCACGCCAGCTTGCGATTAAGAAGTTCGTTAAAGCCACTTTCAATCTGCTGCGAGATCGCTGAGAGCGTACGAAGTTTTTCGCCGACATCCCGCCAGGCCTGCAGAGAAAGTTCACGACGTTGTTTCTCCTCGGCTTCTTTTTTCTTCGCCACCATCGCCATGCGGGCCTGCAGCTCATCCGGAGAGCCGTGAAAAATCTCGATATTAAAAGAGAGATTTAAAGTGGGATGGGCCGTCTCCCAAAACCCGAAGAGGCCTTGTGGAGCGCAATCTTGCCTGACAACCGTAAGAAGGTAGCGGCCCGGCATAAGTTTTTGCCCCTCAGAAAAGTTCAGTCGATCAAACATCGCCCAGTGCTGCAGCAAGGGAGCTTCGGTCTGGAAGCTCACCGGTTGACCACCTAAATTGTCTTGAGCCTCGGAACGAAACGTCGCTTGATAGTGACACGCCTGCGTGGTGCCATCGGCGAGCCAAATTTTGCGGTAATCGGCCGCGACCACGACTTCCGGAATTGGCACGGGACGATTAATTTGTTCGAAAGCTGTCCTCATCTTTCGAAAGGCATCGATATTCATATCCGACGGACGAGTCAACTCGGTTTGCGGCTTGAGCGCACTGGTGGCCCACAGCCCTGCACCGAGCATCAAAAGTACTCCCGCGACCAGTGGCCAGCGAGCCGGAGTCGACGGCAGGGCCGGCGGCGTGTCGATGGCAAAATCTTCTTCTTGGGGAGCGGGCCTTACGTAGCGAACGGTTTTTTCTTGTGGCTCTGTGTGAACTTCCCCGCGGTAGGCAGATTGAACGCGGAAAAACGGCAGAGCTTCAGGCCAGCCACGTGCCCACACTAAAGAATCTTTTTTTAACTCCCCAGCCGCCAGTCTCTCTTCTAAAGAACTCAACGAATAAGGCCCTTCGTGAGAATCTTGGCGGATGATAAACCAGACTTTCTCGCCGCGGTCTGGGAGTTCGTCTATACTATTGCTCATGGACCCTATTCTAAATCAAAGCCGGCCACAACGCCTGCAAGAAAGTTTATCCGCTCTCACGGGCAAGGGCACAATCATCGCATTGGCCCCGTCGGACCACGGCGTGCTCCGAAATGGAGGCCGGGCAGGGGCACGTTGGGCCCCCCAGGCCTTGCTCACGGCATGGAAAAAACTCGCCGCGCCTGCGAGCGATACCCGCTTTAGCTATCACTCGGTCACTCATCAGCAGAAAGAAGAGCAAGGTTTTGAAGCAATGCTTGAGCAACAAGCACAAACTCTCCGCTCGCTCTTAGGGACTGGCCCACTGGTTCATCTCGGTGGTGGGCATGATCACATTCTCCCTCTCTTACAGGCTTTAGATGATCGTCCGGTGTGCGTGCTGAACATTGACGCTCACCTCGATACCCGCATGGATCCTGAGCCTCACTCGGGGAACCCGTTTCGCCAGTTCGCCGTCACGGCCAAGTTCCCGCTGCAGCTGCATCAGGTGGGCATCCATCCGTATGCCAACGCTCTTTCGACGCAAACGGAACTTTCGCGTGGAGAGATGCCGATTCTCTGGCGCCGTCAATGTGATGATCCGGCCCATGTCGCAGCTTTCCTCCAGCGCCTCGAGATGTCACTTCCCCACAACGCCCGCGTGGTCTTTAGTCTTGATTGTGATGCATTGATGGCCTCTGACGTAGAAGCCGTCAGTGCGCCCAACCATGACGGTCTTTCTTTACAGTTTGTGCGCCAACTCGCTTTCTTCTACCGCGATCTTTGTCAGCGTCGGGGTCAGGCACCCATCTGGGGAATCTACGAATACAATCCGCTCTACGATACTGTTTCCGGTCGGGGCGCACGGGCCATTGCGGGACTCATGTACGATATGGTTTTTTGAAGGGTGCTTTGAAAAAAGGCGAAAAAAAACCCGATGCGAACACCGGGTTTTTTTCGAGAGACATCGCAAGGGCCTTAAGAATCCTTCTCAGGGCCGCTCACACACACATCATCTTTATAGCAAAGCCCGTGCCAACTTCGATTTGCTGTGATGAAAAAAAATCTTATGCAATTACAGTCACAAGACGCGACGCCGCACAAGCACTACATGTCAAAGTTGTGGCTTGATCACGTTTTACGAGTCAAAACTTCTACGCCACACCGCACTCATCAGACAAAGACCTGAAAAGACTTTTAATACCTGAGCTAAAACCGCATAATCGTGGACGCTTACTAAATCATCATTAACCAATACTTGCATAAGGAGTATTTCATGATCCGTTCTTCTCTTCTCGCTCTCGTAGCGGCATCTCTCATGGCAGTCGGCTGCGCTTCTAAGAAGCCAGGCAACAATCCAGACGGCCTCACTGCAAACGGCGGCAACAACACTGGTCTTTCTCTTGAACTCAAAGGCGACTCTGATTCAGGCACGGCCGGCGGCTTGCAAACTGTTTACTTCGGTTTCGACTCATCGACTTTGGGCTCAGACGCTCAAACAGCTTTGAAAGCGAACGCTGAATTCTTGAAAACCAACGCTACTGTTGACGTGCAGATCGAAGGTCACGCTGATGAGCGCGGCGGCATCCAGTACAACTTGGCCCTCGGCGAGAAACGTGCGAAAGCCGTTCGCGAGTACTTGGTGGCTTTGGGCGTAGCTCAGAAGCGCATCGGTGTTGTTTCTTACGGCAAAGAAAAGCCAGTAGCTTTCGGTCACGATGAAGGCGCATGGGAGAAAAACCGTCGCGCGAACTTCGTCGTCACTGCGAAGTAATGCGTCTACTCTCGTTCTTTTTACTTTTCGTCTTAGGCGCGTGTGGTTTAACTACCGCACGCCCAAAGATGGAAATGAGTCTCTCGCAAGCAGCCTTTCTGGCTGCTAAAGAAGCCGGGGCCGACTCTCTCTCTCCCACCATGTATCGCAAAGCAGAAGAATACTATTTGAAGGCGAAATCAGCCTACAAGCGTAAGTACTTCAACAAGGCCCAGCAGTACGCCATCTTGTCTAAGCAGTACTCTGAGAAAGCAGAATACGAAGCTGTCCGTAAGAAAGCTCTCGAAGGCACTCCCCCGTAATTGCCCAACGCTCCTCGAAGACATAGAATCTAGCCATATTCCCTTAAGGAGATGGCCATGAAATCAATCCTCGTTCTCGCTTTTTTGCTGACTCTCACTAGCTGTTTAAAAACGGCCGAGCAAGTTCGTCGCGAACAGCGCGTGGACACCATGTCTCAGCAACTTTCTGATTCGCAGAACATCGTCGCTGACCTCACGGTCATGTTGAAAAACCTCCAAAGCCAAATCGACACTCTCAGCGGCAAAGTTGAAGAGCTGCAAAAAAACCAACAACAACTCCAAGGCGCTGACCTCAAGGGCATGACGGAAAGTCTCAATGTCATGAAGACGCAACTTGATACCGTCCAGAAAAGCCAAGAGGCTCAAAGCGAAGAACTCAAACTTCAGCGTGGCTTCATCGAGAAGGTCACAGAAAAGCTCGGCAACTTAAATAAATCAACCAGCGCCGGCCCAAAGAAAGGACCGAAAGACGAAATCGCGGAGGCCCGTAAACTCATCGGTCGTCGCAAGCTTTCCGATGCGCGCTCGATCCTCGAAGGGATGATCAACGATGCCAATGTGTCACCTGGTGATATGAACAAGGTTCTTCACGGTCTCGGCGAAATTGAGTTCGCGCAAAAAAACTGGGAAAAATCACTCGTTTTCTTTAGCAAGATCTACACCAAGTATCCGAAGTCATCTCTCGCGCCCTCAAGCCTTTTGCACATCGGCCGCGCGCTGAAAAACCTGGGCAAGACTGATGAAGCTTCACAGGCGCTCCAAGAACTTCGTACTCAGTATCCAGGTTCAGCAGCTGCGAAAGAGGCCCGTCAGTGAAAAACCGCATCTGGACTCTCCTTGCAATACTCTTGTGGGTCGCCGCCTGTGCACGGATGGTGAGCAGTCTAGATGATCGTTACTATGAAGAAGTCACGCCAAAAACCGGCGTAACCGAAGCCAGCATACTCTTCTCACACAACATCAACGGCGAAACTCAGCCGTGCGGTTGTAATAAATTTCCGCTCGGTGGCCTTGAGCAAACCGCAGGTCATTTTCACCAAGTGCAAAATGCCATGCCAGTCATCTACGTCGATACCGGTGATCTCTTCTTTCCTTCGCCGATCTTGCCGGCGAACATCCTCGGCTCACACACTTTCACGGCCAATAAATTGATTGAAGCTGTCGAGCACCTCGGACTCAAGTTCTACGTCCCAGGCGATCAAGACTTTGCCCTCGGCATCGATTGGCTTGCGGAGCTTTCGAAGAAAGCGAAGTTCACATTCCTCATGGCCAACTTGCGTGACGGAAGTGTGTTCAAGAGCAAAAAATGGGCACGCATCGTGGTCGGCGAGAAGAAACTCCTCTTCATCGGCGTACTCGATCCTGAATTATTACAATCAAATCAAGCTTCGCTTTTTTCTTCACCAGAGGTGGCCATCGAAGAAGCGCTCAAAGAAGCTGATCCCGATAGCGACGAACTCGTCATCCTTCTTTCTCACTCGGGCATGGATAAAGACCGCCGTTATGCCCAGCTCTTTCCACGTTTGAACTGGATCATCGGTGGACACACGCAAAGTTTCACTCAACGCCCGATTGATGAGGGTCAAACTCAACTCGTGCAAGTGTTGTCACGCAACCACTACATTGGACAAATCAAGTTCGGCATTGGTGCCAAAGACTCGCAAGTGAAGTTTGGTTTGCTAGAAACCAGAGAAGAGTTTTCTAAAGTCGTCGAACCGAACCCAATGACACCGCTCATGCAAAGTTGGCGCACGGGTGTCGCTGCTGAGCAGGCCAAAGAACAATCGCTTATCTCAAGCTCTCAGCTAGCTCAAGATCCGTTGCCGACCTTCAACTCTTGTCTTGAGTGTCACCAAAAACAGACCGCTTTCTGGCAAGGCACTGCTCACGCCAATGCGTGGCACACACTCGCTGCCAAAGGTTCTGATAACGACGCCAGCTGCGTGGGTTGTCACTCGGTGGGCTGGCAATCCAAGCAAGGTTTCATGAGCACGCCTGAGCGTGTGCGTTTTGAAAGAAACCACGACGCCACGAAACTTGCGGCCTACAGCAAAGATCTCGCTGCCAACTACGCGGGCGTGAAATCCATCCGCGCTCTCTCGGCGGCCCAGCGGAAGCAGTTAGCCAAGGGACAGATGAAGCTCATCACAAAACATAAAGTCAGCCACGACTACGGCAACGTTCAGTGCTTGAACTGCCATGATAAAAATCGTGACCATCCATTTGATGGCAGCTTGCAAAACTCGGGCGCGGACATGAGTGTCAAATGCATTCAGTGCCACACGGCTGACCAGTCACCGGAATGGTACAAGAATGGCCAGCCGAACAAAGCGGTTGTCGCTCAACGCATGAAAGCGGTGGCGTGCCCATCAGGGAAGTAAGCGTGCCTCGTCTCGTTCTCGGCATCGAAACCAGCTGCGACGATACATCCGTCGCTGTGCTCTCGGGTGATGAGCACAACTCCACCGTGGTTTCGCTTGTGTCACTCACATCGGAAACCATGCTCGCGAAATGGGGGGGCGTCGTTCCTGAAATCGCTGCCCGTGAGCACGTCAAAGCCATCGCTCCTTTGGTGCAAGTGGCACTCGGTGAAGCCAAGATTAACATCAGCGACATTACTGACATCGCCGTAACAAGTGCACCCGGCTTGATCGGTGCTTTGCTCACAGGGCTGCACGCCGCCAAGACCCTGGCGTGGTTACATGAACTTCCCGTCACGCCTGTGCCGCATTTGTGGGCCCACCTGGAAGCCATTCATCTCTCAAAAAAAGTTTCTTATCCGTACTTGGGCTTACTCGTAAGTGGCGGTCACACACTTATTCTCAAGGCCACCTCGGCTTCTGAATTTGAAGTGCTCGGACAAACGCTCGACGATGCCGCCGGCGAAGCCTTTGATAAAGGCGGCAAGATCATGGGGCTGGGCTACCCTGCTGGTCGCAAGATTGATGACCTTGCCAAGCAGGGCAACGCCGATCGGTATAGTTTTCCCGTGAGTCTATTAAAAGATCGCCCAGGTAAAATGTCATTCTCTGGAATCAAGACGTCGATTCGTGTGTTCATGGAAAAAAATCCAACGGCACCGTTGCCCGATGTGTGCGCTTCGTACCAGCATGCCATCGTGCAAACGCTGGCGATCAAGGTGCAAGAAGTCCGCAAACTCCATCAGCTTGGAGATTTGCCGATTGTGGTTGGTGGTGGCGTGGCCTGCAACTCGGCTTTGCGCGAAACCTTCACGCGCAAATTCCCCGAGGTCCATTTTGTGGAACCGAAATTCTGCACCGACAATGCCGCCATGATTGCTCACTGGGCACTTCGCAACCCGACGGCGATGGTGGCATTTCCTGCGTGCCTCTCTCTCGATGCGAAAAGTCGCATGATTGAAAAACCGGTGCCACACGCATGAGTCGCTTCCCCACCGCCGACAAACGTTTCGGCCAACACTTCCTCCACTCCCCTCACGTGATCAAAGCGATCACGACCGATTTGCCTGCGGGCTGTGATGCGATTATTGAAGTAGGCCCAGGCCCTGCGGTCCTTACACCTTCGCTCAAAGAACACGGACTCCCGATCTATGCGTTTGAGATGGACAAACGTTTCACTGAAATCCTCACGGAGGTCGTTGGTGAAAAGAATCTGATCTTGGGAGATGCCCTCGAGATTGATTTCGAAGCCTTCCTCCAAGAACGCGGTCACAAGAATGTGTGGCTGGTGTCGAACCTTCCCTACAACGTCTCGGTGCCGTTAACGCTCGCATTCATGCGTGCGCCGCGGTTGCAGCGGATGACTTTGATGTACCAGAAAGAAGTGGCAGAAAAATTTCTTCCACGCTCAGGCAAGAACACCATGAGTTCATTGCATGCACTCGCGGGCATGTTCTTTAAGGTGTCACGCGTGGTGGATGTTCCGCCTGGGGCCTTCCAGCCACCACCCAAAGTCATGAGTCAGGTGATTCGTTTTGATCGTCTCGCGAATCCGCACACGGATTTAAAAGACTGGGATCAGTTGGAAATTTTCATGCGGGCGGTTTTTCAAAATCGTCGCAAGCAACTGCGCGGCCTCATTAAAGACCGTATTCCTGGCGAAGTCCTGGATGAGTTCTTTCGCGCTCAGCAGATTCCCGAAGGTGTCCGTGCTGAAGCCCTGGAGCTTGAGCAGGTCATCGCACTGTGGCGACTGGACCAGCGCCACCACATAGTTTAAAGTCACAGCTCCATGGGCATCAAAATCATCGTTAAGAACAACCGGGCCGGATACGATTTCTTCCT
>JAULBY010040054.1:0-13645 GCA_032358315.1 Ophiocytium majus
GAGCGGGGCGTCCGAGTGGGCAGGCCGGCCCGCCATAGGATATACCGCCGTCTGGAGTCCCTACCTCATGCATGCATTTGTTCAGTCACTTTTTTTTTCACGAGGTGCCGGTGACAACCCATGCATACCTGTATGCCTCATACTTCGAAGTACTACTAGAATGTGCATACATACTGGCGACCACACACTTCCATACAAGTGTGTAGGCCTACAAACTGTGCACAGCAACGCGCGGCGTGCACTTACCCGAGGAACCACTTCATGGGATGCTTGCACGCCGCCCCCCCATTCCAGATGGTCGGGTTTCGCTCCACCACACACTTTTATACAATTGTGCTTTGTAAATAATTTACGGCCTAAACGATTTTTAGCTACAAACTGTGCACAACAGCGAGCTGCTTACCCGAGGAACCACTTCATGAGATGCTTGCGCGCCGCCCACCCATTCCAGATGGTCGGGTTTCGTTCCGCGGCAAACATGACTTCGTGCTCCCACAGCTTCTCCGGTACCCTCACACTGGTTGGTCTCACCCACATGTCGTCTGAGTCAATGGGCGCCGTCTCCACCGCGCCCTGCACGCTCGAGTACGCCTGCACCAGTGGCCCGGCCTGCGCACATGCAAAGCACATATACTGGAGTTATATATAGGAGTATATATATATACACCCCGGCCTGCGCACATGGAAGGCACACATACTGGAGTTGTATACTTCGCATTAGTATATTATGTACCTTGAGTACGCCTGCACCAGCGGCCCAGCCTGCGCACATGCAAAGCACACATACTGGAGTTATATATAGGAGCATGTATATATACACCTCGGCCTGCGCACATGGAAAGCACACACACTTGAATTGTACCAGGACAGGCATGGCTGCAAACATGGAGAGCATACATTTTGAGTGATGCTTCATGAGTGTACTCCTACTACAGCAGTACTACCACGGTACAGTATAATAGACTAAGAGTGTGGTATGTGCTCAGCAGTTGCGACGGCCACTGGGTGAGGAGGGACGACCAAGGCGTGTTATTGGCAGCACTGCATGAGTACAGGTGCCACTAAGGTATTATGTACCGCCCGTGCTGGAGCTCATCAGCCGTGAGTCAGAGCTTGCATTGAGCAGTACTGCTGTGAGCGTGGGAACTGCCCTCACAGCCACCAGTGACTTCGAACTGCAACAACGCCACTGGCTGGCAAGGCAACTTAAACCTGGCATGGCTAACCTTACCCTGGCATGGCATTCCCCAGCCACCCTGCCCCGACAAACTTGCCTCGACGGCTGCCCAAGCTTGCGATTATTTTTGATAAATTCCCCACCAACATGTACGACATCCGACTAACACAAGGCAGCCGGTGCAATGGGTTTAACATGCCGCTGCACAACCCATTCTATATATATACCATATGCATGCTGATATATACATATATATATATACATATATATATGCTGATATATATGCTGATATATATGCTGATATATATATATATATATATATATATGCTGATATATATATATATATATATATGCTGATATATATATACATATATGCTGCTGCACCACATACTTCGGCAGTATCACATGTATGTGAACATACAAGGTGTTGCATTCCCTGCCCATGCTGCGTCAAAAACACTTGCCTTGAGACACGCCGCCGCGAGCTTTTGGAAGCTTCCTGACAACGTTGATCATGTCCGACGGCGACAGCCCATCCGGAGGGTGGCGGTCCCGCCACATGGCGCTACACGCCCCAATATGCACCACCAGCAGCACCACCATCATAATCAGGGCAAGGCATTCCCCTTTATAAATGTAAGAAAACACAGTGCGCCAAAACACACACTCGCCTTGAGAAACGCCCCCGCGAGCTTGGGAAACTTCCTCACAACGTTGATGATGTCCGACTGCGACAGCCCGTCCAGGGGGTGAGGGTCCTGCCACATGGCGCTGTCCTCGTGCCGGTGCGCCCACCCCGTGTGCAGCAGCCCCAGAATCAGCTCTGTCGCCAGAGAGTTGCAGTTGCTGTCGCTCGCGGCAACTTCAAGTGGCGTACCCGCGGCCGTCCTCCTGAGGCACAGCTCGAAGCGCCACTCGTCGTCCTCCGCCCCTCCTGCGGCCGGGCACTGTTCCGGGTCCAGTAGGGTCTTAAGTAGGTCCATGCAGGCGTGGTCCACTGCCCACGTGAGCAGATTCCCGGGTCTAAGGGTGCTGACGCAGGCGGTGTCCTTGGCACTTTCGGCCGCCGCCCCAAAAGCGGCTGAGATTCGGGGAGTCATGGAGATGCGGGGGCTGAGCGCGAGGAAGGGGGCGGCCCACATGGGAGAGGCTGGGGAGGGGGGGGTTCGGGGGGTGAAGAGGTCTGCCTCTTGCATCCAGACCTCGCTTTCCACTGCAGCCTGTGCGCGGGACGCAAACAACGGGGGCGTGGGTGTGTGGAATTGAATTGTTGGCGCTTGAGTGGCCGCAATGGTCATTTGAAGCATGTGGGCGGTGGCAGTGCGGCACAGCGGGGGGGGGTATGTGCGTGGAATTGCTGGAGCTGGAGTGGCTGTAATGGTCATTTGGAATTTGGGGCATGTGTGTGGTGGCAGTGCGGCACACGGGCGGCGCATGTGTGTGGAATTGTTGGCGTTGGAGTGGGCGCAATGGGCATTTGAAGTTTAGTGGCAGTGTGGTAGTCGATGCTGCTGGGTGCGTGCTACAACTTTGGGTGCCAGCTGAGTTGCACCGGCTGTTTTGCAGGAACACAATGCACCGCCACACCCAAATAGGAAGACGTATTGACATCAACGAATGTGTGCATGCAGCAGCCAAGCTACAAGTATATGAAAACTCATCTAGGAGCGCTAAACTCTAGGTCTCCCCACCGGTAGGGGCCGTCACCCAGGGCGTACCCGCGCAAAGGGGCGAACAAAGCAAAGACAGCGCCTAAGAAGAAGCAGCAATCTGGCACCTACCTAAGCGCGGATCCCATCATAGTGTGGTGCACGTGACGTTTCTGTGTATATATATACATAACACATAGCACATTTACACTGTTGTGCAGCGCCAATCAATCGGCGTGTGTGGTGTGTCCGCCACTCACGTGTGTACTTCAAGTAGTACACTTCAAGAAGTACATGGCACCATTCCGCAAATGCATCACAGCCATGAACGGCACACACGCAGTTTACGCACCTGTGACAGGTCGTAAGCGAGCAGATCCAGCGCCAACCGCTTCACCACCCCTTGGTGCCCTGTGCAGCACGCGCAGGGGGGGGGGGGGTACACGCACGGGGGCAGACACACCTGGGAATTTAGGCCAAGCACATGCCAGACATGTGTATTGTCATGGCATAGCAAGGCCCTCCCACGTTGACAGAGTACCAGCGGTTACAATGTAACTTATGAAGGCGCAGGTGCGCCCATGCACACGGCAACAGCAGGTACATCCTGAAAGGGTTTTGGTAGAACCTAATCCCTTGCCAACACGGGGTAGAACCCCTGTCGCGACTGCAGAGCACTGCCACTGCCACCGCGAAGGCTCCGAGTACCCAAGTAAGGGCACCGCGACTCACTACTTGCAACAGGTACAGCTTGCACCCATGCAGCCATAATTGTAGCAGACATGCTCCAGTCGCATGGTTGTCTCAGGGGTCCCACCCGTGTCCTGGGTCATGCTTAGTGATGGGTCACAGCGTATAATTTTCGCGTTATACGCCGTATAACGTGAGTGAGTACGCTGTATAACTTATGCACATGAACGTATTTATACGGCAAGCACGCCGTATGTCACAATTCTGGGCGTAGGAATACGCCGTGTTCTGTCTAATGTATAAAATACGTTGTACGCCGTGACCAACACTAGTCATGCAGTCAGGGGGCAGGATTGCCGGCATTGGTACCAGGTACTTTGGCCACGCATTATTCAAGTATGTGTTGAAATACTCCACTGAGATACAAGCCTCCCACCACATGTGTTTTCACCTGCGCGTATGCCGCATGCACACCATTGTTGAAGTACTTGTTGAAGTACTTGTTGAAGTATATACATGCCTCAGTACTTTGCAACTGCACGTGTGGCATGCCCACACATGGGCCTGCCCCAAGTCCGCTGGCTGGCAAGCATGCCACTCCTTGCCCCACCAGCCAGCAACTAACGGCTACTCAGCGGTGCACGCGCCCGCAACCACTGATCCTGAAGGCCGGTGAGTAGTGATGGGTCACAGCGTATAATTTTCATTATGGGCCATATAACGTATGTCACGTATAATACGTTATACGCCGTGATCCATCAGTACCCATGGGTGCCCCCCTCCTGCCCTGCCCGCTGTCTGCATGGCACATTCGTGGCCCTGCCTCAAGCCTGCCGGTGCACTTGGCGCTTTTCATGCAATACGGTTGTATGCCACTGCTCAGCAGATGCATTCCACGTCCTACCTGTACAGTGCACTGGCAATTTAGTGCGAGTTGGCTGAGGGCGGTGTGCGGCTTATTGCGGGGTCCGGAGGCCTGTTGCCGGCCACACGGTTGCTACGTTACGGATATAAAAGTCGGGTCTCGCTGCTCCCGGCTGGCTTGAACAATCTGGGTTATCGCGCGCCCCAAAGTGCAAATGCACAAAATACGATAATACACAGTGCAACAACCCCAAACAAAAGTCACCCCTGTGCTGCGCATGCTTCAGCGCCTCAAACCCATTTTCTTGTTAATGACTGGTGCAAAGCTTTCAGTCTGTCTACACCAGGAGACCTGGGCTTTTGCACGGCCACAACTGCAATTTTGTAAACTACGAAGTACGATACTACTACAGTAGTACACAGTGCAACAACACCACACAAAAACGCACCCCTGCGCTGCGCATGCTTCCAGCGCGTCAAACCCAAACCTTTACACTACTAGTAGTGCTTCATTTACATTTTTACTTTGAAGTACTTTACGTATACAGTTGTAGTACGAGGTACGGCAACATAGAGTGCAATTACCCCAAACAAAACTCACCCCTGCGCTGCGCGTGCTTCAACGCCTCAAACCCAAACCACGCCACCTTCTTCCCCTTCACCTCCGCCACCCCCTCCCTCACCCCCGCACTAGCCCTCCGCGAGGCAGCCACATCCGCTTTCGCACGCGCTGCCGCCGCCGCCGCCGCCGCCTCCTCCACCGCCTTTCTTTCCCTCGACACCGCCGTCAGGAGGTTATCGGTCATTGAGTAGGACCCTAGGTCAGCCGCTTGGTAGACCACGTTTCGCAAGGGGTTGTCCTCTACTGGTGCGTTGGCGTTGACTAGGGCGCCGCCGTCGAGAAGCAGCTTTACCACAGCCTTGTGGAAACGCGCCACTGCGTGCCAGCTGCGGGGGGAGGGTGTGCGGCGGGGGTGGCGGCGGCGTGGTGATGAGTGTGTGCGCGTGTTGTTCGGTGCTGCGCCACGTATGCCAGTCTGCACGGCCAAACGCCATGCACGTGTATACTTCACATATTTCTTGAAGTACTACTGTAGTACATGTACAGTTGCATACTAGAAGTATATATATATTATATTATATACACTTGGGTGTGCGGAGGGCGTGGCGGCGGCGTGGTGGTGAGGGGGCGCGCGTGCTGCTTGGTGCCGCGTTACAGCTATGCAGGTCTGCACGGTCCAACGCCATGCACATGTAAAAGTAATCGTCATAGTTCTGAAGTATACTCCAATTAGTCGAAGTATAAATATGTACTACCATTCGTGCTGGCATGCATGGCATGGGCTCTTGTATGCCCACAAGTGCAAATAATTAGAACTACTGCCGTCGGTACTAAACTGAAGTGTACTTGAAGTATATAATTGAAGTTCGCGCAACGTAAAAAGGTATACTTCATAAGTGTATGATAAACGTGCATGCTGGCATGTGCACATGGTGATTGTTTTTAACGCCTGCAGGTGGCGCCGCGCTAGGCACCGGTGGCACGTGTACGCAGGCACGTGCTTGCATGTTTGAGGTGCTGTGAGCGTGGACTGGCGTCCACATGATGTCAGTGTCAGCAATGTGCCGCATGACACCGTGAAATTAGGTGTTGCCTTAGTCACTGGCCACACTGCAAGTGAGTTTTGGAATTGTGCCCGCTTTTCGAGCTTGCCAGCTGCATACAGCGAGCCAGCCTGCCACATGCTGCTGCGCCGTTTCAAGTACTATGTAGTAGGACAGGTGGACGGCCGGAAGTGAGCACCATTCTGCACCATTTTGCGACTGTGAGGAAAAACATGCTTACTATGGACAGACAACACCCAGCAGTGTCAGTTATCAGCAACAGCTATGACACCACCATGTAGGTGCTGCCATGCACTAAAAACAAAATAAAAAGCGGAGTTGTTCTAGTGTAATGATGTAATTAGGTAGGGGTCCCAGTAGCATAATGATGTTGTACAACAAGTCCCAAGTACCTCTGACCCCCCTTTGTATAGTGTGTGCACAACATGCCTGTGTGTGTGCGCCTAAGAATACCTGCAAGCGCATGCATGCTCCCAGCCATGTGCCACACACACACACAGCGCATTTCAAAAAGGGGCCACTCACAGTGCTCCAAGCCCGCCGGCATCCAACGCATTCGGGTCCGCCCGCGCCCCCAGCAACGCCCCCACCATCTGCTCGCTCCCCGCGACCGCCGCATGAATAAGCGGCGTGCACCCGCTCCTATCCGGCATGTCTACCACCCGCGGTGGCGCCGGGGCACCTTCCACCGGCGCCGGCAGCTGCGCCTCGCTGCCCAGAAGTGTGCTCAGCAGCTCTACCATGCCCTCCAACCTCTGCTGAGCAGCTAGGCACAGGGGTGACGCTCCGTCGGGCCCCGCCAGCGCCGCACGCGCCCCAGCGGCGTGCAGTTTCCGCACCATGGCGTAGTTTCTGTTGAGCACGGCGTAGTGGAGGGCGGTGCGCCCCTCTTTGCTGAGCACGTCCACGTCCGCGCCCGCTCTTAGCAGCACCTCCGCGGCGTCCACGTGGCGCTCCATGACGGCCCGCATGAGGGGGGTGCGGCCCACCAGGTCGACGGCATCCACCTCACTTCCTGCCTCCAGCAGCTGACGCACGATTGTGGGGTACCCTTTGGCTGCAGCGAGCGCCAGGGGCGTGTTGCCGTCGGAATCGCGCTCGTTGAGAGCCGACGCGGGCCTCCCGCCTTCTGAGCGCAGCAGCGCCTGGATGTCGATGGCGATGTCGTCCTGGCTGCTGTGTTTTTGAAGGGCCACGTGCAGCAGGCTGTTCCGCCTCAGTGCATCAGTGATGGTGGTGATAGGTCGCTGCTGCCCCGTTGGGGCCTGGTGCGCGCTGCCGCTGACGCTGCCAGGCTTGCTGCCAGGCTTACTGTCGACTTGCTGCTGCTGCTGATGCTGCGGTGCATCGCTAGCGATTGACGATGGAGGGCTGCTGCCGGCTGTGCTGCCACTGCCCCTCCGGCCGTGCTGGTCAGGCGGTTCTATGCCTGGGGACACCTTCATTGCGCGCCTTCACCTATCGACACTCGAAAATTATGCAGGTAGGCAGAACTGGCGTTGCTGCCGCTGCCGTTGCCGCTGCCGCTAAAGCCGCTGTTGTGCTGCTGCGCTGCTACTGGACCCAGCAGCACAAGCGACGTCCCGTAGGTGGCAGCGGCGATGACGACGCCAAGCCTGCTATGGGCACCGGGAAACCGCGCTATCGCCAGCAGTAAAGAAGGAGCAGACTCTGCTGCAAAGAGGGGGCGCCCGGGCAGCGCAATGTGCAAGGGACAACACAAATGATAGCGAGCGTTTTTTCGACGTTACAGAATCGCGGAGGGACTTTATCATGGGCCAGCGCCATGGCGCCAGCTTGCGCGTGCAAGTGCGGCTTCTGATGCAGGCTCAGTCGGCCGATCGGGACATGCAGTCACGTCGCATGGTGTGCTGAGATGCTTATGATAGCCAAGGTGGTGCTGGCTGCTCTAGCTTACACTTTGGTGCCGGTTGTCGCTGGTACACGCGAATGCTTTTTTAAAACAGAGCAACGGGTGGCAGCCAATTTACCGGCCCCAGCACCATCATACCATCACAACACAGGGATATAAATACATGTGTGTGTGTATGTATATGGGTGCGCCAAGAGAGTTATGACAAGACCTGCTCCCGGGACAGCAAGCGATGTCCACATTGTAGCCACCTTGTGCAACTGTGCCGTGCATGTGTGATGCTGCATGCGTCTTAGCGACTGCTCCGGCTGCGTGGCTGCAACTGCACAGCTCCAGTGCCACCACTAGTGAGCAGCACCAGTGTCACTGGAGCAGTGGCTGCCCAGCAGCCTTCTTACATGGCCAGCACATGCGTGAAACTGTCGTAACATCGGCAGCCTCTGCTGCTGAGCACCGACTTCAAGTACAGCTGCTCTTGCCTGGCACAGCCTGAGGCAGTGCTCAGCAGCGCTGCAACACAGTGCACACTCCGCCCTGCTGTAGGTACAGCTGCGTGCCAGGCCACTTGACACCCGCATAGGGGTGCACCACGCAGTGACTGCAAGCTCAGTCTCGCCACCAACGCTGCCCTGCTAATGGTTGCCACGGCGTTGTGGGTGCGCACAGCACCGCTGGTGGCGACGCCACTGTCAAGGCAACTCACCGCGTTTCGCAACCCAGTTGCCAAGCAGTGCGCTGCAGCTGCACCCTGCAGCAATGCAGGCAAGCAGTGCCGCGGCGCCCCGGCATCAATGCTCAGCAGCCATGCTGCCACGCAAGCGCCACCTGCTGTGCTGCCGCCGACTAGCGCCACCAGCAGCAGCCAGCGCCGCTGCCGCCGCCGGCGCCAAGAAACACCCACGTGCTCAGCAGCAGCTGTGTTGAGAGCGCCACTTTGACGGGTCACCGCATGTACCGCACCCCCTTTTTCTTGTCCTTGCGCTCCTTTTTTGCGGCGCGTTTTGCCTCCTGGGCCTTCTCCTCTGGGGTCGTAAGGTCGTTTGCGGTGGGCTGCCGCGCCCGCTCCAGCGCGCGCTGAGCAAAGCCGTACAGCAGGTATGCGGGTATCTGCTCAGCAGAAGGTGCACGGGAGAAGGGGAAGAGGGCAGTGGTGGGAGGGGTGGGCAGGGGTGGCGGCAGCAGCGGCGGCAGCAATGTTTTCTTGAGCCAGGTGTGAATACTACTTCAACTTGAAGTACAACATAACACGAGGCTCATGTAGTACAGCAGCTGAGTGTCAAGGTGACTACCTGTGCTACAGAATGGGCTTCGGTGTGAAACTGGCACTTGCAGCTGTCAACGCTTGTGTATGTGACAAAAAGGTTTCTGTGCCAATTCAACCGCACGCTCACATACTTTAAATTACAATGTGTGCTCACCCCATCTGCACAACTCGCTGCCATTGCTTGACCACTTGCACGTGTGGCAGTGGTGCAAGGAAATCCTCTGCAAATTGGGTGTTGCCACAGCCTGAGCTGTGCATCGCGCGTGCTCACAGCGTGTAGGGGCCACCAAAGTGACAACCTTGTTGATAAAGAAACGAGACGGTTTGGCACCCAAAAACTCAGCGAGGGTACGACCGTGTTACCACGCCAAAGCTGCTCCTGCGTTTTTTTTTTTACTACTGTACTTCTATTGTGGATACATGTATACTTGGAGGTATACACTCCAGGTTGCATGGAAATGAACAAATAAATATGCTTGCACCTCGCAGTGCTGCGGCCTGCACATGAAGCCGTGAAACCGCTTGTACACTGCTCAGCACCAGTGCTCAGCACAAAGACACAACGACTCACCAGCAAGTAGATGTACCAGCCCTTGTCGGAGAACAGGCACACAACCTGATTGGCCGCCGTAAGGACCAGTAGATCAAAGTAGTAGCCTCCTGTTCCCATGCCCAGAGCCGCCGATGACACCACACCCTTGTAGCCCAGGTAATACATGCCGGATGTGAATACCAGTCCTGCCTTGTGCCACTTGCCAAATGTGTCATAGTGGTATATGGCTGCGGTCGCAGCAGCGCAAGCGTCAGAGTGCAAGCGTGTGGAAATCTGCTTGAGACCAGATGCGTGCTGCACATGCGGGTAAACATGTAGAGTGCGGTCGCCATTTAGTTCGCTTTGATTTAGTGCGGTGTGCGGTTAAGTGCGGGGTCCAGAGAGCGGCCACTGACCACATGATTCCATATAAACAATGCACAATGCCCTATTTGATTTAGCGGGCCTTGCTTTAGTGCGGGGTGCTAGGGAGGTGACACTACCCCGCACTAAGTCGCGAGAATGCACTGTACTGGTTCAGCGTGTGCTCGATTTTAGTCCAAGTCACGACTACTAGTAGTGACAGCGGGCGGCATCATGCGCAGCAGCATCACCACCACACGCCAGTGCTGCGTCTGCGGCTGACAGAGCCACTGATGCAGTTCGTTGAGCTACTGGTCTGCCGAGCCGAGACTCCCCGCTGGCGCAAAGGGCGGAAAAGTGCGCTAGGCAAGCAGCACCGGATGTCGGCTGGCACCGCTGCAGCATCCTTACAGCGACTACAGCGGTCCACACTGCAACCGGCATATTGGTGAGCAAACACCATCGCTAGTGGGTCAGCTGCAGCGCCCGCTCCCCAGTCTGGGGCGCCACATGTTGCTGTACAACAACTGCTGACAGTTCACAGTTGGTGTCATGCACACACCTCTCCACAAGATGTAGACCACGTTGATGGCGATGATAAGCGCCAGGAACAGGCTGGAGGTTGAGCTTGCCGCCTGGGCAGCCTTCTTCGCTGCCTGATTCGCCATGGCCCCTCACGCCGCTGCTCCAACTTGGCTGTGTCAGTTGGCGCCTCCAAAAGAGCGCGGAACGGCGCAAAGAGGGCAAATAGGGGCGGAAAGGCGCTGCGTCGCATGCGCATGCCAGACACGCTGCATGCGCAGGCATGCATGCGCATGCGCATGCACGTGCGAAAACATATTATCACAACCCGGTCTATGAGCAGGAGCAGCAGGTGAGTGCCAGCTCCCCTATGTGTTGCCCCCAAGAAACTGCAATGTGCACCGCGTTTGGATGGCGCTGGCAGCCTGGCACACCGTCCCGGATCCCTGTGGTACTAAACATCGTACTACACCATCCTAATGTTACAACAAAAGGCAAAAGTTTGCACTGTTCATTGCTTTGTGGCCCACTCCGTATGAATCACTGCAGTGGCTCCATGTCCACACTTGCCGGCCCTACAACCAACTCACACCATACCTAGCAGCACACTGTTGGAGCAGGTCCCCTGGGACATGGGGCTGTTCCGTTAAGGTAGTGCTCTGGCAACATGCCAGGCTTTTCTTAGAGAGTACTGAGCATTGCCAGCTTTTTCGCTACCTGGCTGAAATTTTCGCACCGTGTGCAAAGGGCTTTCCGCGCCCTAAGCGGAGTTCAATAAAAGTACACTGCACAGCTGGAGTCCCTACCTCACAGCTCAAAGTTGTCCCTCGGAGAATGACACAAGTGTTGAACGCACCAGAACACATGTTGCACGGGCCGCACAGCAAGTGACTGGACACATCGATTTATGAACGCATACAATACAGCACACCTTAAAGTACAGTGCACTCGCGATTTAGTTCGCTTTGATTGAGTGCGGTATGCGGTTTCGTGCGGGGTCCAGAGACCTGTCACAGACCACATAATTCTATACAAACGATACACAATGCCAATGCCTTATTTGATTTAGTGCGGTCTTCTTGCTTGAGTGCGGGGTGCTAGCAGGGTGAGCACTACCCCGCACTAAATAGCGAGTGCACTGTACTTGCAGCTGCGCACTGTAATTTGTGCACCAGTATCTGGCCAGCTGGATGACAGGCGAGCAAGCTTATGCTCCCGCTGCTACATGTATTTTAAATGCGACACATCAGCTGGACTAACGGTGCTGCAGTGGAGAAGCATGACGCTCTGTTCTATGCTCAGCACATGGACATGAACTTTTATCCACGCCGTTGATTGAATCAACTTGATTCCACACTGTCCACAGGCATTCACGTGGTCATATGCAGCTGCCACACCAGAGCACAGCCACCATGGTGCACGATCATCTGGACAAGTCAACACTGTGTAGGCGCGAACTCTACTAGTAGGTCTCCCGCCTCTACTGTAGGTGCCATCGCCCTGGGGTGAAAGAAAGTAAGGCAGCAAATATCACACACCCACCGAAGCGCGGATTCTGGTGTACAGCTGCAGCTAGCTGTGGTGCATCCAAAGGGCGGCATTACAGTACTTACTTGTTTACCCGTAGCAAGGTGGGGGCGTTGGGTCAGCGCGGGCGGAGAGCTACTAATAGGCACCCTGGCGGATGACTTGCCCTGGCAGGTCGAGCCCTGGTCTGCCAACGGCTCAGGCCTGCTTGCTAGCAACACTTGTGTCGTCGACCGTGTTTTAACAAGTTCAGTTGCGAGCACATTGATGTGGCGCTCGGCACATGCCATTGCTTCATGTTGGCCGGCATGACATGGGCTCTTGCATGCCCACAAGTGCAAATCAATACAACTACGCTGTTCTATAGCAGTGTAACCAGCAGCAATGCAGCAGAAGGAAACCTTGAACAGGTGGATGCACACCAGCAAACACGTGGGCGACTTGGCACCTCTAGCATTCTCAGCACAGCCAGCCCACAACAGCACTGGTCAGCAGGCATGCACCACATGGCGCAAACACACGTGCGCACGCATTAGACTCTGACACAAGGGGCTGTATTTACATGCTGCATGGGTATACACAATTGACCACACATACCGATCCGCGCTGCATGCAGTCTGCGCTTACAAAAAGACACTATGTACAGGAGCAAGTGCAACATGTTGGTACCAGACGCGAACCAACACAGGCGCTCACACAGTGCTGCTGAAACACATGCGTCTGCAACACACTGCAAGCAGTGAAGGCGGGGCTGCCAAGGGCGCCTATTGCTACCCTGCTCTGGTGCACAAACGAGTGGGCAGCCCTAGTGACAAGTGCGGGCACTCCTGAGTGGAAAGGGTGGTGTTAAAAAACACCAGTGTTGTGGTTGCCGCCGTCCCCGTGCGCCCATGCTTCCGCAGCAGCCCACGATGCAGCAACACCAGGGTGGCGACACCCGGGTGTGGTGCGGAGGAGTGGGTGGTGGTGCGGTGCAGAGGGTGGGGAGCGGCAGTTGGGGACTTGGCTTAGGAGCGCTCGCCACGGATGCGGCGCGCCAGCTGGATGTCCTTGGGCATGATGGTGACGCGCTTGGCGTGGATGGCGCACAGGTTGGTGTCCTCGAAGAGACCCACCAGGTATGCCTGTGGGTGGGTGGTGGGGGGGCGCATGTAACGGCGGGGGCAGCAGCATGTGAGACGGCAGTGCTCAGTGACAAGAGAAGTCTGGTGTGCCGCATGATGCATCGACGTGTGGTGGAAGGCGCACCGTAAGGCAAAGCAATGCGAGGCAGCTGCCTAAGCTAGCAAGCCACGCCATGCATGGACTCAGGCAAGGAGAGGGAGGGACAAACCAAAACGCAAGCACACATCCCCCAAGTCTCTCCGGCAGCACCTGGCAGTTGGAGGCATACAGCAAAGACGAGCCATCTCACCTCAGCGGCCTCCTGCAGAGCCAGGACGGCGGAGCCTTGGAAGCGCAGGTCGCTCTTGAAGTCCTGAGCGATCTCGCGCACCAGCCTCTGGAAGGGCAGCTTGCGGATGAGGAGCTCGGTGCTCTTCTGGTACCTCCTGATCTC